>JANHFX010008849.1:0-21740 GCA_027560015.1 Chloroceryle amazona
GACATAGAGAGTATAGAATACACAGTTTTGCTTCTAACCACATAATGATAAACTGGTCCCAGCCCCTCTAACTATGACATTCTTGTAGATGTTGGGGTGGTTGGAGTGACCCATCAGGACAATAGCTTATGAGAACAAAGTTGGAATAAGAACATTCTTCAATAGGCTCCTCTTGATCAGGAAGCCTTTAGTAGAAACCAACCACATGGAAGAGGAGTAACAGGTAATAATACAGGTAATATAAAAATACTTTAAGGCCATACCAGGCTAGGAAGTTTCCTAGTGATATCCTTAACCTGAGCCCCAGGAAGGCAGCAGACCACTAAGAGGTGGGTCTGTCCAGCATATCAGACCCTCTGTGCCCCTCAGAAGGGCACAACAACTCTAGCCTGTATTTTCTTCTTTTTGGAGGCAGTCATGATACAGAGGGCAGGCCTTTGTGACCCTGGCAATCCCTGCGGTGTAGATCACAGTCAAAGGAGGCAACAAACACATCAAACACACTGAGCTTGCCTCAAGCCTTGTTTGCCCCAGCACTCTGCTCATCTGTAAATATGTTATAGGTAGAGAGGGTTTACTACTTACTGCATCTTAGATGACAGGGAGACCTGAAGAGAGCACAAAATAACAACCAGCTGGCAGAATCAGCCTAATATAAGTTATCTTTATGAATACAGGTAATTTGATTTTAAAGCATAACATTTCAGAACTGTTTTCTGCAGGTATTAATTCCCATGACACATTTTTAAGTAGGGATTTTCTCATATTATTTTTCTACCCTGTTCTGACTTGTACTTTGTTCTTTGTATTAGATTACTTTTCTCACTCACTTATGGCAAGAAATGAGATCTGTAAAGTGAAGAAATCTAGTTTCATCCGATTGACATTTCTAGTACTAATGGCCAGTGAAAGAATTGCTGCCACCTTGTCTCACAAAACTTAAGTGCATTCAAGAGTTTTGTTTCTGTGTATTACCCATGCTTTGCATGCTTGTGGTTCAGCCAGAATGTGAGTTTACCTAAAAGATTCTTGAGAGGTGGTCAGAGCAGTGCCATGTCTATTCATCACTCTGGACTGATACCTTCCTTGTACTTTATTCTCCTTGGAATGAAACGTGACATTTTGTAGTGAAAAGTTGGAAGTGTTAAGGTAAAAGGTGAGAACTGAAATAAGTGTTACATTTGTTCACATTGCCCAGACCATTATAATAGCAGTCTTAGTTACATTATAACAGTAGCAGTCAGTCATTACAACACTATTTTTCTTCCTTAAGAACGGATAAAGAGGTCGATAAATTTAACTGAACTCTCATCTTAGAAAAACACAATTTATTGTAATAAGAATAAATGCTATGTCATCAACATACAGTATTCTTTATGTAGCTATTTTTAGCCAATTTGTGAAAGGTATTGATTTGATACATCTGCCCAATTCCATGCTTCTAAAATCCAAGCACATTTAGTTTATAAAATAATCTTTCAGGTGAGAGAAGGTGACCTTCAATGAGTTAGCAGTGGTTTTTAATTTAGGTGTGTATCTATAATTTAAGAAATCTGGAGAGAAATGGACTTTTTTTAAAAAAAAAAATCTTGGCAATACAGAGCATTCTTTGAGAAAGAATTAGGGAAATGAGAGTTATCCACTATCTTACTTTATAAATGCATACTGCTTTTCTCAAAGAGTCTCCAGACTAAATTAAGCATCCAAATTTGATGTAGTTAGCGAAGGTAAAGAGTGGGTTGGGACTGGAATGAGAGCGGATTGTGCTGTTACAACAGAGTGAAAGAAAGGTCATGTGCGAAACAAATATTGGTATAGGCTAAATTTACAAAGATTGCAAGATATGCAGCTGGAGGGAGAAGGAAAGCAGTACTATAATATATAAAACATTAACCCCAAACAGCAGCAACAGCAATTTCTGTGATGATCCTAGGTGAATAAACAAAAGAATACCGCTGATCATACAGCTTTATGTACTTGACTCCACAAGGCCACCAGGCAGGGACTCAACAAGGCAGTGAAAGAGGGACACCCACAAGGGAACCTCAGCCCATCACGCCACAGGAACTTAAACTACTGTCAAGCAGCTCATTTGGGTAAGGGAGGGCATGACCACCTTCATCAAGCCAGCAATTTGCATTTTTCCCTTTTATTTACACACACTTCAAGAGCACCAGAAATCTGCAGAAGCTCATGCGCCAGCCACGATGCTGTTTTTGGAAGCTTTGCCAATAGGCAACCTTCACAAATGCCCAGCAGGACTGAGGGCAGGATCTTCTCAGCTACAGAACACGTATCATCCTGGAGTGAACTGAACTGTGTCTGTCTGCTGTGGAAAAAGGATGTATCAAATCATGTATCGATTAGGATGGGTCACTAGTTAAAAAAACAGATCTATATCTTAATGAAACAGCGTTAGAACTGAAACACTGGATAATATAGCTGATAATTAGGGATTAGGAGGGGCAAATTAAAGGTAGATCATCTAATAGAAAGGAATATAGCTTTTGCTTGCAGAAATTTTGTTAAAAGCACATATCATTATTGGTTTTCCACTGATTAGAAATAAGCATATTTCTTTGCTCTGCTGTATAAAATGTTGAGAATGCCAACTACACACCTAGATTGTTACACACTTCTCTGTTAGGGAAAGACTGGAAATAAGGACTCATGAAGCGCTAGTAGCAACCTGCAGCAGAAACGGTTGCAAATCTGTGCTCTCAGTTTCTCAGCCACAAAAATGATTCCTTTAGGAACATCTTGTCAGGACAACCAGTATCATTATTCAGTAAGAAAGATTAAGATAATCAGCAAACAAGACATTACAGTACGGTCTGCTATGAGAAACCATAATGAAAAACTGAATTGCACGAATAATTAAGAATTCTAACAGTACAAGCTAGGACTTCTCGGGATATGGGGGGAAAAAAAAAACATCAACATTTTCTTTTCCAGTCTGCATGCTGAGATGCATCCTCAAGAGAAAATACCGTGCTTGCTGGCCAAAGACACTAACTGCTGAAAATTAAAGTTTAAGAAAAGGCCATCTTAAGCGTCAAGTGTATCCAGTGCATATAGTATTACCGTGCTTCAAAACAAGAAATTGTCTGTGACACTTGGCCTAGCACCTGATCAGCACGGCACTGAACTACATCCACTGTGTGTATCACAACATTTGGTTGGCTGGGATGTCTCCATTCTGGCACTTGCTCTTCAAGCAGCTGGCTTTCCAGAGTGGTGAGCACAGGCACTCTCTTTTGGCACAATTAGCTTTACGTTTACTTAGGGTACTACGCAGAAATCTGATCAAAACAGCTTCCATGGAACAACTGAGAAAAGGGCTACTTACATGCAGACAAAGAACTGAAGTCTCAATTTGCCCAGACTCCTTTCAAGTTTTTTGAGCACTGAAGTGCTGCCTCCTTCCATTGTTTCTGGAGCCTGCAAACAAAACACACTTTGGGAGGAAGGAAATGGGTGGTGAGCTGGGTGAGAAAGCAGCTAATATAAGCAACAGGAAGAGGTTAATCGAGAGGGAGCATTGTGCATCTTAAGAACAACAACTGCAGCATCAGAAGGTGGAAAAGCATGTATGTGCTGGGAAGGGAAGTAGGTAAATACACCCTCTTCTTAGTCAACAACACTTCTGAATGATCTGTTGGATCATATTCAAGATCAATAAATACCTTATGAACATGAATTTCAGTGAAATTTTTCTACAAACTTTTCACAAATACAACAATGGACTTGCCAAATGAACATCATGAGGATCAAGAGGCGGCATGCAAAATTTCAGGAAGACTGGTGATTTTGTCAATATTATTACTTGAACATACAAACACAATTCAAAATTCTTTAGCAGCTTTTATCTTTATCCTTCATCACAGAGGGACCCCATCATTTTTCAGGTCTGTTCAACAGTTGTTCTGTGGTAGCATCTCCACTCAACATACAGACTCAAAGGAATTACACAGAGCCCAGGGATTGCCAAGTTCTTTAGTTGAGTGAGTCATAGGAAACAGGACTCCAGCTTTCCTGGGAAGTTGCATTTCACAGACCCTTACATTTTCTCATCCTCCTTTAGCTCTGTCAAGTAGGTGCAGACTTTCCCAAAGCACTACCAAAACCTAAAATTATTCACCCAAGGTCTCAGCTAACAGCATAGAGAGTCAAAGATTCACTTATTTCATCAGTTACCCAAGATAGAAAGTATGTCCAGAATGTGTCATTAGCGAGAGGAAGAAACATGTAGGGCAAAGTGACACAATAACAGAAAAAAACTAACCAAATAAAATTTTTAGAGTAATCAGAAAAACCTAATCCCCATCCTCAAACTGAAGCCAAAATCAGCCAAGTAAACAAAGATTAGCAAACTAGTATTTTGGAGCATGGTCATGAGAATAAAAATTGACACGCCAAGCCGAATTACTTTTTAATTGACACAAAAAGCAAAAAATTCAACTGAATCAATACCTCAAAACCAAAATGAAACATCAGGGCTACTATATGGTCTGGAAAGAACAGAGTTCAGAAGTAATCCATCAATAGCTACCTAACAAAGGGAAACATTCTTCTTCAATATGGAAAATGTCATTAAAAACAGAGACTAACAGAAATGGTGATAGTGCCCAGCACAAAGTTTTGAAAGGTCTAGTACTGGATATCACAGACTCAGTAACAAGACGTGATGAAGCTATCACTTGAGGGGCTACAGCAGCTGACTGAAGAATAGCAAACATGATGAAAGAGAGGGGAAGAAATGACCCACAGGTCTGACCTAATAAAACCTTGAAAACAAGTCTCAGACCAGAAAATTGGTTATAGATCCTGGACTAAACATAGAAAGGAATAAAATACAAGTAAGAGATGATATCAAGTAAATTAAACTACCTACCTGGAGGGGAGTTGGGAATAAACTGTGCTTAAACTGTGCTGTAAGAAAAGGAAATATCAGTGTGGAGGGGGACTACTGCCGGAGCTCTCAGTGATCAGGTTGGGACTACATTTAATAATAATCAAAGCACAAATACAGTTGGCTGAGAACATAGCACTGGAAGGCATTGACAACCGTTAGATCAGAATATGGTATGAGGAGGATGTGATGACATGATAATCACAGTGACAGAAGTAGGATAAAGTTCAGATCAAGATGTCCATCATGCTTCATTTCAAGAAATATTTTTGGACCTCTACATTCAAAAAATTCAAACTCCACAAGATGCAGAGTGGCTACACAGGTTTCCACTCCTTTACCTGTCCTACTGAAGTTTGGCTTATTCTGACAATGCAGAGAGAAAGAGCCTACAGCCATTGTACGGCAGAGATGTAAGACAAGAGAAAGCAAGAGAGCTACTCAGACTAAAGAATGTTTAATGCAACAATTGCATGTAAACCAACACATAGAGGCTCAACACCTTTTGACGGGTGGGGTTGTGGATCAGCCTTCCATTTAAGAAATGCAGCAGCAAAGGCTACCTCTTATCAGCCAAACGTGTCAAGAAGGTATGATGAGGGTTCACTGCATTGTCAGAACAATCCTTCCAGTTCTAGACTGATGCTGAAAAGCAAGGCATCAATCTGTGAGGTTGCTTTTTATCAGTGCAATTCTCTGTTTTGCTTGGACTTGAACCACAGACACCAAGGAAGCGAAGTCATCCCAGGCCACATGGACTACCTTCTGTTAGAAAGCCACAGTTCAGATGATCTTATTCATTACATAAAACTCAATAGAAACTAGTTTTAAACCCCTCTCATTTTGCTAGTGGTGCAGATAAAGCCTTAAAAAAAGATTGTGCACATCACCTAGGCAGTTATCTCTGCCACAGCTACTGACCCTGGGGCAAGTGTCAAATTTTTTTCTGAAACTATATCAGAAGATAGCAGCTGCATGCCAAAATACTTAAGCAATGACCAAGAAGGCATTTTAAACATCACCACTCTAGTGCAAGTTTCACCAAAAACAAACAAACAAACACAAACCAACCAACGAACACCTTAAAAAAAATTACTAACTGCATCCCTGAAATGGTTTTAAATAATGCTGCAATGGCTTCTCTCTCAGTGCAGACAACCTAGCTAAAAAAGTGGATGCTGAGTTAGTAAACATATGGGGCTTATATCTGCATATATATGTGTACATGCACACACTTAGGCAATGTTTGTATTTATACACATACACACACACAGAGTTCATTGCCAGGAAGGGCAACAGCACTGTAAAGAAAATGATCCTACTTTCAGACGTTAGACCACCTAGGACAAAACTACCCATTTAGGCACCCACCAAAAAGAAAAGAAAAATTAAATCCAGCCGATTCAATGGATGACATCAAGCCATGAGAGAGTGCCACCAAAGAAAAAGCTGAGGTAGACAAGCATACACTTAAGTATAAGCCAGCACTTATATTTAACACACACAGAGAGCTCATTTCTCCCCAGGGAATGCGGTCATGAGAGTGGAATATCACTGCATAAATTTAATCCCAGGAAAACCAAATGAGAATAGTTTTGAAATTATGCAGTTGATGGTTGATAGCAGTTGAATACCTTCAAGGTTTACAGCTTCGTGGTTTGTTCCTGTGATACAATTACGTCAATTTTATTAATTTGAAGAACATCTAATATTCTGGTACCTGGGCATATCTACTCATTCCTAAATAGTCCTTGCGCACAAGCAAGATAGTGTTAAGGATTATCCCATTCTTGTAAAAATCACAAACTTTCATTTATCACATTTTCCATGGAAAACAGGAGTAACTGATTTCACCTTGTATTAGTAATAAGTGCACTTTCACTCCCAGCCTTCTTCAGAGCATGCCATTTTTAGACACCAAACTGTAAAAGCTAACTTAAAGGACCATCTAGGGATAGGTGACCAAATTGTATTAATCACCTCAGATGTTTGCTTCTCCTGAGGGGCTCAATTTGCAAAGTCATTTTAACAATGTCCACATTCTTCTCATTAGTTCTGTGTTATTTAATGTATGCTAGACAGGCTATTGCTGCTACATAAGCTTTGTCCACAAAAGCATTTTTACTATTTCATCACAAAGCGACTAATACCTAGGAATTAATAGTTGCAATTAAATCATTACTTGCATTCTACAGAGTTGATTTTGTCTCAACTACTCTACAAACCAGATGAGACAGGAAGCCTGGAACTTTATTCCATTTCTTGAGGCAAACAGAGGGTTCTTCAGTTTGTTTGGGTTTTGGTGGTCTTGTTTTGTTTTGTTTTTTGTTGGGGGGGGGGGGGGCTTACATAGCAACACTGCTCCCCACTTCAGGCTGACCAAATATTTTAGTCTCAGATTTATACATCTAAAACATGCATGCTTCTCCATATGATGGAGGCTAATCCGTTAAAGGGGTACCTTCAGTACCTCAGCTTTCACAACTTTTAGGACTGACTCCAATGCATAATATACTGCATAATGAAGTAGCCTCTGCCTCAACAAGTTTCAGTAAAAACAGGTGATAAAAGCGAACAGATAATTGAATGGGATGTTACTTGCTGCCTCCACACAGTAACTACAAAACAGATATTACATCTACGAGAAGAACTATCAAATCTGTTTCAGAAGCAGCATACTAAAAGCAAGGCCTTTACTTCTGCTGAGTAAGTTGCTGTGCGGAGTGTTCTTTATCACCCAGTCTGCAATGAATTAAGCTATGTTTACTGGACGGGTGTCAGGGATGTCTCTACATAATGCGTTTTGAAATCATTCATTACAGAGGGAGGCATAAACAGGAAAGGGAACGCTGCCTTATTCAATACTGTATCAAGCGTACTGAAAAAACAAACGAAAGCAAACACAACTGACAAGAGTGCAAATGGTTCACATACCTCACAAGCTGGTAAAAGGAATTACCTCCCCAATAATGTACCTTTAGTATTACTGAAGAAGGAACTTGCAGGTAAGGCAAGCAAAAATGTATCTTCACTCTACTAATGTCAGAACCACGGGTGGTTCTCTGTCTCGTTGAAATGCACCCAACAAGTATTCACAAGATTCACAGAAAGCAGTTGCACACACACACATCCCATACAAATCTGTCTCCATCATTTCTTTCCTTACAGTGCTAGAGATTCTAGTGATAAAAAGAGAATGATTACAAGTTCTGTGTTTTCTGTGATTTTTAACTTTCTCGTGATTGTATTTTAAGCGTGGAATGCTTCTGGAGTTATGTTGGGAAGACTTAAATACTAAACAGGAGGACAGGCCATGTTGTTGTGTTTCTTTGCAATGAACTAATAATTTCAGACTTGGAAACAAAACTCACCAAGCATTTTAAAGCTAAATTGGATAGAGCTGATAATGGCTTTGGCAGTGACATTTTAACTAGGTCTTCTGTGTACTACTGAAAATAACGAATCTAACCTCGGGGAGGGGGGCAATAATCTACAGATTTGACATTGATTCAATGTCAACTTCTATTACTAAGGATTCTACTGGGTGATCTTTATTATTTGAAATACCACCATCAGTAACAACTCAAATGGATCACTTTCCATACTCCCCAAATGTTAAAACGTGTTCCTTACTTTCACACCATTCAGAACATAAAATAAGCAGAACCTTTTCTTTAAAACCGTTTACATTCTATGTATACCTAAGACCATATCTATACTCTCATTCTGGCATCCCAAGTGCTTCTGCTGGGAACACACATCATCTCAGTCATTCCCATTCAGCTGTACACACCCCAAACTTTTTAATAATTATCAGCAGCACAACTGTCTATTAAGAAAAACTACACACCAACAGTTTGGCCACATCACTTGGCAATGTCCCTTTAATACGAATAATACACAGGGAACAAAAAGTAGCGTTGGGGGATATGGTCTAGGGGAGAACGTGGGGAGTAGGGTGAGAAGTTGGACATGATGATCCCATGGGTCTTTTCCAGCCTAGGTGATTCTGTGATTCTAATGTTTTTTCATAAGTTTGTTCAAGTGTGTGGAACATGTAAAATGCGTAAGAATCGATACAGACTTCATTAATGTTATATTTATTTATTTTCCAGCTTCGTACAAACTGGATGTAGAAGCATAAACATAGTACATTTCTACCATTTTCAACAAAAATATAACCAATATGTACAATTATTGTATTAAAAATACAAAAGGGATACAGACTCCACCAATGTCTTTCTAAAAGACATACAGGTACAAGTAGTATCAAAAGTATGAGGAAATCACCAGTTAATTGTACATTCTGCACTTGACATCACAGAGAACTGAGATTAGCAGTCCTATGGTCTACGATTACTTAATGCTTATATAACATTTGTGCAACTTGTGATAGAGCTAGGATTTTGTATTTCTATATGCACAAGAGGCTATAGCCCCGAGAATAAAACTGGCAAATGCATATTACATGTAAAATTACAAGTGCATAATTGGCAATGTGATATATAAGCAAATAGACAAAAGCTATGATTACAGAAGAAAGAATTAAATAAAGCACTGACATTTGTTTGATACAGTGAAAAAACACTGCAATTTGATCTTTAAAAATTGAAGCTATTTATGTTTATCTACTGATCAATATGATCAGCTGAGTTCAGTGGAAAAAAAATAAAATCCAAGACCAGCAGTTCCTCACATTTGAGTACTACTCGGATTGGCAGCCTTCGCTTCTCCGGAGTCTGTGCAAAAACAACACAAAAATAGAGGGGAGGGTCATTTCAGTCATTACAGGGTTAATAGCAGCTGTGAGCAGGTGGTTGCTACACATTGGCCTTCTCTACACATGCAGTGTTCCATGAAGCCATTAACGGTTGCGACTATTTCTGCATTGCAAAGGCTGGCAAACCTAAACGTGTTACTTTTCATTACTTAAAGGCTCATTTATCCCCTAATGCCAAAGTCAATCAACGTAGGTTATTAGATCAGTATTAACAGCCCACCCGAGCTGTGACATCCCAATTTGCCTTCACTGCAGTGTTATCCAGTTAACTTTTAATATAACTACTATACAGTTTAAAAAAAGATAATTAAAAAAATGTATAACTTAAAGGTGGGCTTGCCATCTGTCTCATTGGACTAGGACACCTTCTTTTCGAGTATGCCATCCTGTACGCTGCAAGCAAAGGTATGAGACACACAGTGTCCTCTCCCATCACCACAGGCCAGTTGCTTGTGAGTGTTTCCGCCTTTAAACGAGACCCAGCTGAGGATGCCAGGAACGTTTAACGTTTTCAAACTTCTGAGGGTTCCAGGCTGGGGGGCATTGAGAGCGAAGCGAGATGGTCAAGGAAAGGGTGCATCCCATATTCTCTGCCTTCCCTTCTGCCCTGCTCAGACATGTGATAGCAGTATTCCTTCCAGGAGTTCATTCAGGCTGGCAACCCTACTCACAGGTATGAAATAATACTGTAATTAAGTAAGCAGATGTAGTGTTTGATCTCCAAAACGCAAGCATACAGAACTGCAGCAAAGGCATCGTAGCGAGCAAATAAGCACTGCCTCCTTGAAGGATTTCAATGCATTTTTCTCTTTGTGTGTTAAAGGCCAAATGTAATTTGACAACTAACTTATCTCATTATCCCAATGAGAGTAAGTGCTAGGATTGTGATTAAAATCTAAAAGGAAGATTAAAAAAAAAAAAAAAAAGAGTAAAATACAAAACCAAACACCAAAACAACCCTTCGAGGCATTGGGAAGTGTAGCCAGAGCCATTCATCCTGATGTGATGATCTTGGAATTTGGAATGATACTTTGTGATGTGGCAGACAGTGACAGTGGTAGCTTAGAGATTGCTGCACTGTGCATTTCAAGCAACACAGTTTAAAAAGTGCCAGGGCGACTTCTTCACAGTATTTCACATGCAAGGGGAGAGGGGACAGAAGGGGGAGGGGCAGAGGAAGAAGCCCCATGCTGCTTTAAGGCAGGGAAGTAGGAAAGCAGGTCCACCATCCTTTAACTATAGTTCCAAGGCTCCTATTCTAGGGACATCTTCTTGTGCTCTCCTTTAAGGTGGCTCACTCTGGATCCAGAAAAGCCAAAGTCTTAGACAGCAGAGACTTGTTCATCTTCTGCAAACACAACAGGACAGGGGAAAACAGAGTTTAGATCATATAGAGCAAGACTGCCACTGAATGAAACAACCAGTACTGTGCTCATGGGTTTTCCATTTCATTGTACTAGGTATATATTTTAAAACAATCTAAGTATCTGTACATTTCAGTTCTCAGGATGTGTATTCTTTTGTAATTTTTTCTCAAAGACAACAGCTATAACTGAGCTAGGTGCAGTTCCTCAGCCCAAGGAACACAACAGCTATTCCTAGATATCCAATAGCTTCATAAACCATCTTACGTTTTTCTCTGAATATATCTGTGGTTTATTTAAATAAGATTGCATAAAAATTGAGTGCAGCTTGTGTCATCATTACTACAAACAGTTAAAATTCTCTGTAATGCTAGTTCTCAAAGCTTGAGGTGATGCCATTAAAGTAGACTACTTTTTTTTCTCCCCACCATACTCAACTGCAGAGTTCATCCTGCATATAAAACCTTAGCAACTAAGCAGTTAAGGAGGGAAGGGGAACTTTAGCCTTTCTATCATTAAGCAAAACAACGCATTCCAATGTGTGATTTGGGCATTGCCCTGCCTAAATTCTGAGCACCTAGCCCTAAAGATGCAATCCAGCCACACTTGCATTCCACAGAAAGAAAAGACTATGTCTACATTGTCACTGTAGTTGAGCTAAAGCATAAAGATGCAGACACACCAGGACAAGTGAGGTAGCAAAACGGTGGGCTTGTTATATGGAGTAGTTGGTGTGGAAGACACAGTATCCACAATGAAAGAGTTTCAAGTAGAATGTGAGTGATTATCCAAATAAACCTGTCCAGAAATTTTCTATGGCACAGATGAGCAGGTTTTCTATAGAGCAGGACACTTTTTTGACCATTAAAACACATGATTAGTGCCAAACATTAGGTATGCTGGAAACTTTTAGAGCAGGCAGGGCTGTACCTGGTGCAGACAAACACCTCCAGAGAAGGTGCCTAAGCCAACTGCTTGGTTTGTCCAAGATTCGGGGGGACCTACATTCCAAATTTTAAATTATATTTAGGATGAACTGAATTCTTCCCCTTCCAAAAAGTTAAAAAATAGCAAGTTTTGAAAGATGGAAGTGAGCTCAAATTATGGCAAGAATTGCTACAGGAAAACATATTTGCATAACTTGCTTTGTATCTGTGAAAGGATTGGCCATTGTTGCATGCAGCACACTCAAAAATCCAACAATTAGAAATTTACCATCTTCCTCTGTGGAAAACACTTGAGATGGATAGTGAGCAACACGTTGGTCTGACTCATTTGGTTTATGCCACTGAAGTTTGTTCACAGGCCTGCTAGCTGAATGGCCATGTGACTGCTGCTGTGGAGTTGCTGTCCCACGAGTCTCACATGTCCGTGCCACCATTCTAGACCTCTGAAGTGCTATGTTATAATCTGGAGGCTTTCTGGTTGGATGGGAACCACCTTCTGCAAACTCGGCAATAGGTATTCCTACATAACCAGGAGGGGTTGGAGGTGGCTCCCGATATCGACCCTCTTTCCGTGCTGCAGGAAAAACAACAAATGAGTGTAAGAGATATTAAGAGGAAAACTGCTCAAAGGAAAATAAACAGTGAAAGGTAAATAAACATCAGCCAACTGAACAGTCCAGGAGAAGAAAATCTGAAGTACAAAAGTTAACTAGCATACAGTAGACAATAAGGTCTTGAAAAATTAAGCATGCAAGGAAGTACAGAGTATACAACGTACACAGGATATAGCTACTCTCCTAGTAGTGAAGCACTAGCCTAATAAACTTCACCACACTACCTGGGGAATTTGTTCAAAGATAGCAACTGAAGTTATTTCATCAATCGTATAGAATAAAACCCACCCTGATCAGAGTAAGATCAAGCTGATTGAAGACTCAAGCATCCACAGAAGTGGTAAACAACGGGAATATTGGCATCTCCCTAAACACGACTGGCTTAATCCTGAAGATGGGTTTTGTACGTAAGAGCTCATCTATTTTGGTTTTAGATTTTATTTTTTTGCGGGGGGGGAGGTGGAAGTGTGTTGAAAACACCTGATATGTTATTTCTTCCTACAAATCTTATTACTTAATGAGACATAAGCTACAAATCCAGAAGGTAAGGAGCAGAAGTGGGCTTCTCCTTCATACTTTCCATATGCACTACAGTCTACTCTCTTACAACTGTATTCTCTGCAAATTTAAATGTCGAAAGAAAGCCCATAGGAACAACGACTGAATATGATTTTACACAGGAGAGGGAAAGACCAAAACCTAGTTTGTGGATCTCATTGAGGCGTAACTGTTTACCCGAATAAGGCTTAATTAACTCTGGGCCTACTTAGAAATTCTCTCTTACAGTGAACTTCAAGGGAGAAAACAGCAATTAAGAATTTTAAACATCTGCAGGAACCCCCAGCAGATAGACATGACTCTCCGTTCTGGAGTAAAGTACTTCAAGAAGTCAGCTGAGACTTTGATACTGAACACTTTTTGTGGGTCTAGCCCTTTAACACATCACAACTTACACTGCAAAGGCAAACACGGCAGGAAAAACCACTGACCCTGACAATTTACTCTCCACAGCTTGTCACACACTGCACGCTCTCGCCCAAGTGGTGATGATAAAATCACCCTGCATTAGGCAGTGTGAAATTGACTGCGAGGGCACTACAAGCTTAAAATGGACCTGTGCTATCTGGATGCAAGATTTTATAGACTAAAAGTCTTGGTATTCTAACAAAAGCAAATAGTTTCCAATAGAATCTAAGTATTTTTCTTGGACGATTGGTTTTAACTGAGCAAAGTGGCAGAAAGAAGTTCCTGAGAAATTTTATTCAGAGGTTTCTGAAAAACCAACTTTGATGCAGAAGAAATTTTGTAGAAAAATTCCATTGAAATACTGCAAGAGAGCAATGCCTATTCAGTGCAAACAGCTATGCAGAACTAGTGGCTTCTGTTGGACAGTGATATGCAGAGTTACATTTGTGGGATAATTAGTTGATAGTACTGAAGTTCATGGAACCATGGTTCGAAATTTCAGGTCTCTTCTCTCATGTTCTCTCAAGTCTCTAAAAATG
This sequence comes from Chloroceryle amazona, assembly GCA_027560015.1. NCBI lineage: Eukaryota > Metazoa > Chordata > Aves > Coraciiformes > Cerylidae > Chloroceryle > Chloroceryle amazona. Next base: position 14,123 of record JANHFX010008849.1, read on the forward strand.
TAGGGGCAAGCACTGACTTGAGAGGCAATTTTGGAAGCACACTTGTTGCGCATACTGGTGGAAACCAAGGGTATCAAAAAGCAAACCTAAAGCACGGCATGGATTTGAACGTGGAGAGTCCTGAAATGAGGAGCTTTCCCCTCTTCATAGTTGAGGAATTCAGATCTGCACCCAAGATTTGAGGCAATGGGCCATTACTAAGCAATATACTTAGGTAGAAAATGGAAAAGCTGTTTATTACAGTGGTCTCAGCATGACCTCAATCTGGCAGACTTTTTCAGCTATGTCAGCTCAAAATGGCTTTTAAATAGTTCTTCATACTAACCTGAAGAAAGACAAAGTGAAGGGGAATGAAAGGAATGAAATGCAGAGGTCCTGGATGGCCCAAGGACTGTGATGCATAGAAGGAACAGCATGAGAAAAATATTAAGCTCTGCCAAAGACACCTTCGTATTAATTTAGATACTATCTAATCTTTCTTTTGTTGAATAACTATAAATGTATTTCAGCTCTAACTTCTTGGCAACCTCTTCAGTTTCAGCAGTTCAGAGAAACATCTCCATTGGTATTTAAGCACAAAATGATCCCACTTTCAGAAGTCAGGAATATTCACAATCATCAGGCAATTTGGAAGGATGTATAAAGTGAACACTTCTAAAAAAAGTCAGTCTGCATTTATTAAGATTTCTAAATATAGAACATGGAGCCTTACTGCAGAGAGATATTCTCATTTCAGAGCAGATATCTAAATACATCAACCTCTCAAAACACTGTCCAGCAATTGAGCTATTTTTTTCATGTATGGCAGGCTCTCTTGAAACACAAAGGCGCTGTCAGAACAGAGAATCAATAATAAGTGATATTTTCCCTAGCAATAAATGCACAGTTAAAGGGGCTAACTTGAGACTGCAAAATGTTCACTTTTGCTTAGAAAAAATAATCACAAAAAAACACTAGAAAAAAAAAGGAGTTTTAGAACAATACAAAGAATCGTAATCAAATGAATTAAAATACTTCATGGTAAACAAAACTTAACTTACCAATATGCCCCTTTGTACTACTTGATGATACTGCTATATGAGCAGCCATGGGAGCTGGCTTTGACTCCTCTACTGGTACAGATGTTATGCTACTGGTTTCAGCTTCAATCGAAACATCTTTCCCACCCCTCCGCTTTATGGTACCTGTATCACCTTCCGAGTCCTCTGCCCAGTATCCTGTTGAGGATGCCCAGCTTGCTCTGGACTGTGCTTGATCAAGGCCCTCCCTACCTTGACTTTGCCTGCCATACTTTGTGCCATGATCAGGGAAGATCAGCTGGTCCATGTGACTGCCTGAGGCCCACAGTCCTGCCCCATCGCCTGAGCTCTCGAAATGAGCATGTCCAAAAGGCAGAGTCTCCCAGCTCCTCTGGTGCTGTATTGTCTGTATGTTGTCATGAGAACCGCTTGAACAAGAAGTCCAGCTACCACGGCCGCTGTCAGCTGCGTCGAGCGAAGCTCTGTCCCCCTGATCCTGCGACAGTTCTTCTGTACTAGAAGAAGAAAGCACAGTAGCTCCAGCATACAGGCCTCTGGTCTCTGACAAGGGTGCGTATGAGCTAGATGCATTGATGAGGGGAGGGAGCAGGGGGAATAATAAAGAAATCCAGTGTTGGAATTGGAGATCATTTACAAGGCACAGGAATTCAACTATCAAGAGAAAAGCAAACGGACTGGAGGGTTGGACCTAGATGACATCTAAAAGGCTCCTTGCAGCCCAAACCATTCTACGATTCTACAATTGAAGGTTTTGATGCAATTCATAGTGTTATTTGCATTAAAGACTAATGCAGTTCTTAGAATAGAACACTTATTTCAAGCTCATCCTCAATAAAACAAACAAAAAAATAAAGCTACTGGATAGATCTCCTGACAAAACAACACTCTGGTGAGGTAATTTCAAAAGTTAAAATCTCAGCTTTGCAGCAGCCCTTTAAGACAGGCAAACTGTACTGACCTTGTAACTGACTGACAAATAGGGTTCCTATGGCTTTTCCAGCCATGTGAAGCAAAGGATAAAATGTTAGAAAAAGAGATTTAGCAGGAGATGGCCAATATTCAGGTTTAGGTTTCAGCTTTTCAGATTCTTTTTTTTTTTTTCTTTTAAAGGACTCCCCAACAGCAAATAAGCATTTCTTGCAAATGGAAAGGTATTTCAACCTTAATTTTGGAAACACGTGATACTTTGTAGAGGAAGCAGGTTCTCTGTAGTTTTGAGCTATTTAAGTAAGCCTGGCACTATCATTTACATAGTAGCAGAGAAAACCAACAAAGCGCCATTTTTATTTTGTTATTAGGATTTGTCCTTCCAGGGCAGCTTGCTATGAAGCCCGGAACTCTGCTCTTCCAAACATTTAAGACATCTTTTTAAAGAGTTTACATAACCTGGGACTCACAAAGCTGAAGGACAGCAGTTTTGGAACAGGTCTGCCATCCGCAGACCCCACAGGATTAAAAGCCCTGAAATCATTCAGACTGAAGCATTCGCATAACAGGTTAGAAAAGTAAGTGTAGACTAAATAGGAGCCAGAGCTCCACTATTTTCAGACCAAGGCTCACTGCTAGAGATTTAGAGAACTCCTCACAGCCCTGGCTTTCCTAGCATCATAGAGGTTAATCACCTATAGTACGATTTGGAAAAGCAGCAGCAAAATTTGCATTTTGGCTGTCAATTATTGTGGACTGGAAGACATATTTGGAGCAAAATATTTATCCATTAAATAAATATACACTCTTCTATGAAACAGACTGGAAAATCACTAGCTATTCCTGTTCTCAGCTTGATCACTGAATACCTGTACGAGTAATTTCTCATCTAATTCAGTTAATTCCCAACCTAGAAAACAGGCTAGGACACTAGTCTGCCATTAAGAGGATGATCTACAGTGCTACTGAAGTAAAGTCTTACTGTGGTAGACCTCATCACATACTCAGGAATGAAAAACATTTTCTTGTCAGAAAATGGAGCATTATCACAAAATGCAGCATTGAAATTGTAGCTTTTAAAAGTAGGGGAGGGAAAAAAAAAGTATTCTTTGAGAGAAATACTGGCAAAACTATGTGAATAAATACACATGCCACATACACACTATATGAAAGTATAATGTAAGCAAGCACAAACAGAATTCCTACCCTAAGCTGTATTGATCTGGTTCAATCATGATTCTTCTATCAATCCTTCCCACACCAAGATTTGTCTCCACGATGCTGACAGAATGCCTCTGTCTCCTCTCATCATGCAGGGAGACTGACATAGAGTCAAAAGAGGAATTGCTGACAATACTAGATCTGGAAGAAATTTCGCTGTGACCAGAGTCTGAAAAGTTATCCACTGTGCCACTCGGAGCCAAAATATAGCCTGCAAAGGGAACAACATCATGTCAGTCAGACTCTCCAAGAAGGCTGCTCAGTTACTACCAGGCAGGCAGTAATACTGTTACCATAGTAAATCAAAACTAGAATTACATTTTCACAGAAGAGGCACGGCAAGAGAGAAAGATGCATAGGCAGAACTGTGTAACACTGTCTATCTGGTCTCATAATAAAAGGGTTAAGATGGTGGGAATATGCACTACTTATTTAGAAAGTAACCCGTTCATCTTCCCTCTTCTCTGCCCTCCTCCCCCAGACTATTTACAAATGCACTATCATACTTGTATCCCTGTATTATGAAATCTCACTGCTCAGAAAACTGCCTGGGCATAAACAGTCTCCAAGACTGAACGAAATAGATGCCCTGGCTAAGTTCATAGCTTAAAGAGGCTCTCTCACACAGTTTTTCTGTGCTGCAAAGCTACACTTCAGAGATGAACCACGGATACAACACAAAGCCCAGATGTCTAGGCTCACTTTTTGGTATATAACTTGGCTGAGAGAGGGACAGAGTTTTCATGCTTTCTTTGTGGTCCTTGGGTAACAAATGACATTCCGAATAGCATCTATTACCAGAATTCTACTGTAATTTGCAGGTAACACTGACACTGTCAGACCAAGATAAAATCTACAAACCACTTCACAGAGGCAAATCCAAAATTCAGGATTTATTTTAGCATTAAACAAACAAAGTTGTGCTGAACACTCTTGACAGCTAAATTAACAATCATTAAACAATGCACATTCACAAGTAACTGCAGTTTGCCTTTTTTGCTTTCGGTCTACATGTGTCAAGATGACTTCATCTATCCCAATTCACTTGCTGAGAACATGGAATTAATGCTGCCATTTTTGTTTGAAAGAATGTACCATTAGCTTCATGTTGCAATCAAACAGGATTTATTGTATTTTTTAGCTTAATCATGTTTATGATTTGATTTTTGCAAAAATAACATTTTTCCCCACGATGAGCCAAGCAGACAATCCTAGTTCCTTTTTCAAGAAATGGACAAGCCCAACCATATTTATATAAATTCACTCTTTGCTAAGTTTTGTATTTGTGAAGAATCGTGAAGATAGCTTGCAAGGACTCAAGCTGATAATCCAAGTCTTCTCTCCCTAACAACTTTCTCCACCTGACCTCAGTAAATAGCACTTCAGTAGAGCCTCTGGATGGGAATTTGTGCTTTCTTGCCGTATTCATCTCGCCCCCTTCAGATCTCTGCTTATCTACCTGGACTTTTTTTTTCTGCTTTTGTTTCCATAAGCACCCTTTGTCCCAGAGGTCCTTAGTGAATGCTATTCACGTTACTGTTCTTGCTTCCAAGAGGAGAGAAAGAATTGGTTAGGTCCATCAGTCCGGAGCCATAAGGCCTCAACTGATTGTCACTGCCACCTACCCCTTGGAGAAAAGGGGTAAGGTAAGATAAAAAAAAGTAGAAAAAGTGATACTCGCAGAAGTTTCAAATCCTTACCATCCCTGTGCAGTTTAGGGCAAGGAAATCTCCAACATACACACATCGCTTTAGCATTCTGAAACTCTATTATGAGGCTTCAACCCCAGCATATATATTTTACTATAATGTCACATTATGTAACTGTTATTTTGTTTTATATTCTTTTATATTCTGAAAAGATAATAACTTAGATGTTACCTGCAATACAAATTCAGGCTATCGTACTTCCACAGGGACATTTTTGTTGTTGTTGTTTAAACTACAGGAAAATGCCTCCGTTCTCTCTTTTGTCAATTCATAACCAGAACAAGTGCAACGAAAAAAACAAAGATGCTGAAAAAGAAAACCCTTTAAAGTCCTAAATTCACTTAAAAAAAAAAAAGCCCAAAACCAACTCTGAAGTCACTTCAACAGAGCTCAGTCAAAATAAGCTCCGATGTGTTAATACCATTCCTCAATTATCCATCTGCATTGTTTGAATAATTAGGCCACTAGTAAAACATCGTGTATTAGTAATTTGAATCCCAAATATATTAAGCCTAGCTTGTCATACATAGGTTATATCCCTTCCAAATGCATGACAGAGCAAATAATTCCTCTAATATACTAGCAGTGTCCTCAATGTTGTACAAAGATTTCAGGTTTCAGTCTGCACATCCTTCTGCTGGCAGGAGGCACTGATGATAAGAATATTTTTGTAAGAAGCAGGCACAGTGAGAGTGACCTACTGCATCAAATCCTCTCTCAGACTAGGGTATCTTTTCTTGGCTTTTCTTAACCTGAGGGCTTTCCTGAAACCAGGTTCCCAGGTATCCTTTCATGTATCCCACTCTACACCATGCTTCCTGCCCTCTTGCTGACTATATGTGACAAAAATAGAAGCAGCAGTAGCTTATTCTGAGTGTCTAAATTCTCTCTTGGAATTTTCCAGAAGTCTATGAGGTTCAGGAAATAGGATGAGAAATATTGCACATCGAATACCTTTCCTTGGAGAGCTCTGTGGTGAAGTTGGAGGAGACGACAGCTGTGAAGATGCACTTGAGACTGTGTCTTCAGATTGTTTCTTGTGACGATCCAAACTTCCTTCTTCAGATAATGAAAGGATTTTCTTTAAAGCTTGTGGGGAGTTAATGCCTTTAAATAAGAGTAATGTAGGCAGATATAAAGTCCAGTATAAATACATCTTTTTGTTTCATGCATTTATTGAGCAACACCACCAACTACTTTTTTTTTTTTCCTTTAAGTGAGTTTCTGACACCAGCTTAAATGACGCAAACATTTTAAGCTACTTATGCAGAAATAAAGTATTATATTTAAAAAAGATTAGTGTAACCAGTATTTCAGTCTGGACACCTAAAATAAATACTTTGTCACAGAAAACTCAATGCAGACGTGGTGTTGCATAATACAGCCTATACAGTATCAAAATCAAGAATATGCATAGTAATAGTTATTGAGAAATTTGAACTAAAATTGCCCTTGAATAGGGAGACACACAAATATCAGTGGTCAGTGAAGGTCTATACAGTAAGAATTCAAAGCATTCTCTGTTTCTTTTCTATACAGAGTAGCCTAGAAGGTCAAAGGAAGACGGAAAGATGAGTAAGATTAGGCTTACAAAACAAGGCCATCCTGCAGCTTCCCTTCTCCCTTTCATTTTGAGACCTATTTCTGCACCAGCTTATTTTGGGAAACTACAAAGTCAAAACATCCTGAAGATGGTGCATGATGTAAAAATCTAAGGCATCAGGAATTGTTTTTCTTAGGCAACAGTTATCCATCTTACTCTTCCTCTCCCTTCAAACATCCACCCTGGAGCAGTGTTAAAAGTGAAGATGCAGCTTATCTGACAGTTCTGCCAGTGTTTGCAGTAGAGGATATTTTTGAGACTTCTACAGAATTTAGCTTTGATCTGTTGGATCACAATGCTGCTATCAATAATTTACAGCTGCTTCATCAACATAACCTAGTCAGTTTTCATAAACTTTCACACCAGGAGCAAAAACAGTCTATGGTGCTTCAAAGTTTTTTTAAGATTAAAATTTAATGGCAAAATCAACAAGAACTAGATGAGCGTTGACTTGTTTCGTGCTCGTTTTGCTAGCAGCCTAAGCAGTGCACAAATAAAAGTAACAAAAAGTGAAATCGAAATTATTATGAAGGTCTCGTGAAATTACCATCATGCCAGGAAGGCCTGATATCCTTATTGGAATTTTATCATACATTCAGTGATATGTAAGCAGTTCTTTAATAATGTGTATGTGTTATTGTCCTGGTTTGGGTGAAAACAGAACTAATTCTGTTCAGTGACTTCAGTTCAGTGCTTCTAACTATCAGCACTGTCTGAAGTCATCAGCCTGTTCTCACAGACAGTGCCTGCTGCTGGCAGTGACAACAGCCCATGGTCAGAGTTACTGGTGTGCACTGGTGTGCAGCCCAAGGCCACTGCTGGACGGTGTGTGCCACACAGGGGGTGCAGAAAGTGAAAGACCAAACCTAGGGAGGAGCGGACAGGGCAGGTGACCCCCAACTGACCAGCGAGGTATCCAGCCCATAGACATTGTACTCGGTAGCAAGGATCTATTCGGAAGCAAGCAGAGGCATCCGAAGGGTCTATTGGGCTCTTACCCGGGCTCTTCTCCCCTCTTGGACTGCGTCCCCGGATCATCCCAGGAGGACTCTGTCCATTCTGCCTTCGATCCCATGTTCCTGAATCCGGTACCAGAATCCAGCTCCTGAACACAGCTC
>JANHFX010008849.1:47757-58847 GCA_027560015.1 Chloroceryle amazona
TTTCAAGGAAAAATTTATTGGAATATTAGCCAAATACAATTTCTTTTAAATAAACAGTTCCTGTTTGTGCCCCAGCTCTACATCTGCAGACACTTAGGAACACAATGTAGTTTTAAGAAGACATTTTTGGGAAGTATAGCATCAAAATGCTACAGGAATTCTGCTATTTCACAGTAACTTAGGAATGTACTTTTCTTTCTCAGTTCCAGCTGAACATAGTAAAATATGGCTTTGGTTTGGTGATAAATTGTATAAGAATTTATAGATGCAGAAAAAATGTGAAGTCACTGCTTAAACACCACAAACAGACTAAGCAGAACATCTGCCAAACAATCTCCTTTAAATCGTATTAAAATGAAGGAAAACATCATCCACGTGTAGCCTGAGGTCATCACTATAGCACGTAAAGGTAAATACATTTTAATCATTCAGTTTTAAGACCAAACATTTAATAAACCACACAAACATTTGTCTGTCACAGTTGATAAAGATGCTTTTTCTCAGAACCTGATTTAATAGCACAGTAGCTGCCAGGGCTCAGCTCTGACCATTTTTAAGGACATGAAAGCTTCTAATGAGCAACTTCCAAGTCACAGCTTGAGAAACCAAGTTTCACATGTCTTATAGGGATGGCTTGTTTTCAAGACTCTGGAAGCATGCAGTGCATTCACATCTACTTTAAAAGACACTACATGGAGCAAGCACAGCTACTAAACCCCGTTTTATTGACCTGTCTCTCACACTAGTGGAAAAAAAAACAAAACCACCCCAAACTAGGTCACCCTTCAAAGACGGAGAAGGTAAGTCAAATTACATTGGTATTTCCATAGAATCATCTTCCCTAGTCCAGGCTCACTAGCTGTGGGTGACATCTGTTACTTGAATGCCATTATGCATAGACACTTTATGAATGACAGCATATGGCTTGAAGTGGATCAGGGCAGCTAGTGTCATGCTCAAATGTTTTGTCCTAAAGTACAACACAAGCTTTATAACAGGGTCCTGTTCATATAAAAAGCATAACAGCACCAGCATGATAATTATTACAGAATTATTTATTATTATAATCACATATAAAATTATTTATTATTATAACCTAGTTATAATACTGTTATTTGATCATCATTATAATAATTATAATGATTTATGGTCAAATTATAATTACCAAATTATTCTCACTTTGCATTTTGTGGGCTGAGTGCTTCTTAAGCAGGATAAAGAAAGATGTTAGAGGCATACAAACAAATCACAAAGATGATGGCACTGGTGGCATTTTCATTAGCAGTTTTATTGTGTTTAACATGCGTGTTCTCTGTATTTCAAACAGTCCCTTTAACTACTCTTACAAAATAGCCTTCATCAAAAGTGACTGGTGGAAAAATCAGCGATAATGAGTGAGTACAGACACAGCTTACGACACCAATCTGTCAGAACCAGAAGTCTCCAACAGTGACAATTCTAGTGACAGTGGGACTGAGTAATTTACAAGTCAATTTTGCAAATCTTCCCATTACTAATAAGTGCTCCTCCTACCTGCCAAGAATAAGTTTCCTCAAAAGCATGTTGGTAAGATGAATGCAGAACTAAATTTAGTCATGCGATGCTAACATACATGAGAAAATCAGACATACTGTACAAAACCAATTAAAGAGAATTTATTTGACTGTTTTAAAACAATAAACCAAAATCAAACTGAAGTCAAAGCTCTATTATTAAGACAAGTTGATGGTATTAAAAAAATTCACAGTAATTAAATGCAATTATGAATTTAGAAAATACTGTAAAAATGACAACTGGAAGTTACAATTATTTCCTGAAGATGACAACTATTTACAGTGCTAACTCTTGCTGACAATTGAAGCCATTGGTAGGAATATGAATGATAAAGCAATTATTTCTAACATCCTTGCTATCAAAAATATAAACCATTGCAACAAAGCAGCTCAGAGATGAACGCAACTATCCAGAGAGTAACAAGAAAATCTGTTCATTTAACTTGAAACTTTAAAAATGAGCTTTATCTTTTAAAAAATATCACTTGTTTTTCCAAGTGATTTCCTGAAAGAGATATGATTATGCCAAAGTTAACAAAGAAACACAAACATGGCCCTTCCACATAGGCAACGCATATTCGCAGTAGTAAACAATCAAACAATTCATCCCACAGAGACTCCTCAAGAGTCTTATACTCCTTCTTTATACATGTAAAAGCTTTTCCATTAATTTTGTTACATTAAGAATAATTGGATCTGTCTTCATGTTAAAAGTGCACACCAATTTATCTACAAAGCACTGCGAACAGCTTCTTTATGCTTAGTAGCATCCAGTATGACATTAAGCACTCAAGGTCTTCTTGCTGACACATTAAGCTTCATAACCCACCTACTTCAAATACTTTTGTAACTCTTCATGCATCAGAAATGTCCACAGACAAACCCCTAGTTGTGAAGCAATAGCCATGCATTTGGGTAAGACTAAAGCAAAAACCTCAGTTAGCTCCTTCTGAGAACAGACGCTTCCTTATAAACCTCATCAGCAGAAAATCCAGAACACAAGATGAATACCCGATAGAATCTCTACTACAGTCAATCCTGAGGCTTCAAGGTTCTCAAGGCATTTAATCAAGAATGAAATACCTCTTGGAAGTTGGTGCTTTACCAGATGGATGTTGTCCTTTGTTTCTTGGGTAATAAGAGAAATTAGTTTTGCTTCAATGAATCTAAATAGATAGCATGTAAGAAAAATGATGATTATAGCTTAAAGTATAAAGTAATGTCTCTCCAAAGTCTGAATACCAGTTGCAAGGAAAATTTTCTTCACAGTTGGAAAGATGGCATGAAAAATATGCTGAAGCTTCAAAGGAATCATAAAATTACAAACTAGTATTTTATTTGTCGCATTGACAACAAGGAAGTCATATGACTTAAGACAGACATTTTCAAGCCTGAGGTGAAAGAGTTATACTCTCATTTGTTACCTAAGGAAACCTGCTCAATTTTAAGTAGTGTCTATTAAGGCTAATGTTGTAGTAATACAAAAATGGTTGTTCCAACTGCTAAGGATCTCCAAGACCAAGCCACTTCTAGATTTGAGCAATAAAAGCTAATAAAAACAAATACCATGAAATAATTAGGAAAAGATGGAAAGTAAAGAAGCCTTGTGTAAGTCTTCTGTTAGCCTTTGGCTCCTTGACTGATTGTAGGAGGGGAAAAGAACCAACCAACCAAATAACAGAACTATAATTAATTTCCCTTAGGTCAAACTGGGGAAACGGAAGAACTTGTTGGTCCCTTTAGACTGGTGTGAGGGTATGAAAGGAAACCATTTAAGTCCAACTCTACCGGTCTTCATTTTTTTGGAGTAATCATGAATGTGGACATAAAGAGACGAGTGATGGATGGACTACATGAACAGCTGAAGAAGACAAGCTCCTTTACTGCCCCATTGCCTCCTTCAACCAATTTTTGGGTATCTGTTGAGAAGAAGATCAGAAGAGGCCAAGGGGAATGTTGGCTTCTGCAGCAGACCTATACCTTTACAATCAAGTAAGTCTAGCCCCACATTATAACTTTTTCATTACAGGAGCCTGCACACAAATACCAGCCTTACTATGGGAAAGAAAAGTGGGAAGACTTGGAGAACTGCTTAGAAGATGACTGGCTGGTTTAGGTGGCCTTCACGGTTCTTTTTGCTACGCTGATTTGAGGAAAAACCTTCCAGCTGATCTTAACAAAATAAAGAGAAAATAACAAGAAGACCCTTGAAATTACCCACATTAACTACTGATTTCTTCTTAGCCCACACCTGAATTCTTTTAGCCTAGACTTTTTTTACCCCCTTTAATTTATCTGCCTTCTTTAGAAAACAATAGAATTCTGAGTAATAAATCCCCTTCCTCACTAATGTCACCACCTAACTCAACAAAAATCTCCATACGTGCAAGAGAAAAACACTGGAAAAAAATATCAAAAAAAAGCTTAGAAGGCACTTCTTGTGCAAACCAGAACTATGTTCATTGTCTGGTACAATCCTTCAAGCTCACGAAGCTAACAAAGAAGGCAGCCAAGCTTAGCTCAAAAAAATAAAACCACCCCTAATTTAATTTTTGATCATTGTAGTTTAAGGGTTAGAAAATAAACTAAAAATTAAATTAAGAATATTTATTAGTGAAAATATTCATTTTTACTTTATAATATACAAGACAACACAGACACAAAACACCAAGAACACTGGCACTAAACCTCTCAGGAAATCACTTGCAAAAGTTCCATTAGCTTGAAATATTTTCTCCTGTCATTTATACAGGCATATTGGACCCAGCTTTGTCACAGACAGAAAACATGGCTGGGTTTTCTCTTACATTAGGTTTCAGCTCACTGGGCAATATCTGATATGTAAAGAAATGGCTATGAAATTCAATCCATGTAATTATACTATGTATTTGTTGTTAAAGAATTACCATATATACAACAACCAATGGTAACTATTACATGTACACAAATCATACGTAAAGCTGAAGTAGTACAATTACTTCTTCGTACTCTAATTGAGTGCAAATGGCCATGAAATACCTTACAACTCCTTCAGTCTAAGATTTTTACTGCACTCTCTTCACATTTATTTTTTCATCATCTACCACAAAATTTCCAGTACAGACATCTGTCACAGGAGTCAGTCCAAGAACAATTCCTCCCTAGAGGAATGCGCACCACGAACAGCATCCTCCCCTGTTGCCAAATAATTGCTGCTTTCTCAAAATGGAGCAACATTTGTTGAGATCACAGGCATACCGAGCAAGGACACGGAAAGTTACTCCTAGACTATAAATTGCAGAACAGATTAGAGGACCTGAACTCACCTGGGGTGCTAAGGCACAGGATTTGGCCAAAGCTGCAGGGGGGAGTTTAGAAGGACCTAGCTTACCTTTCAGATATCTCTGCATTACCCAGAGCCCTGCACTGCAGAGGCTGACAGTCAGCAAGACTGACTTAATCTCAAGGTAACACCTCTTATTTTGCATACAACAACTCAGGGGCAGGCTGCACGGCCCCTCTCCTTTGAGATAAACACATTTGGGCTCCCTCAAGAAGACTTTCTGGAAGGCAGACATTTATTCTAATGAGTTACCACATCAGACTCGTGACAAAACCAAGTTGACATCTTGAAAATTTCCAAGTGACACACACAGCCTGGAAGGGTCTTGGAAAGGATGTTCCTGGTTTCCTGAACTGCCAGGAGTACCTGGGCAGATGCCAGAGGGCACACAGGGTCAACAGAAAGCCACTGGGCAGGATAAGGCAAAGAAAGGCTGGCAAAGGAAAGCACTCGGCCAACACAACAACGCCTCCCGAAAACAGGGAGAGGGAATGATCCGCACTCATGGGCTTAAGTCTGCTCACTCTCAAACCAGGATCATCATCGGGTAATATAAGTGACAGGTATAGGAAGCATTTAGGAGCATACAGAAACAGGTATATGCTTCCATATAGAAAGCATTAGCTAAGCACGAGAAGCAAGAGTGAGCAGCGTCAATGGTTTGCTTTGCCAAGTCAATAAAAGAGAGAGGCCAAGTATTGTTCTTGCAAATACAAGCCAGCACGCAACCCATTAACATCCGGCATCTCTTTCGACTCCAATGACACTGCAGAGTTAGTCAGTTTATGAACCTATTTCCTAAAATAAAGATAACAACATTTAAGGACCTTAACTAATTGGCACCTGAAATAATTTGAGACTTGGGTGGGGTAAACACAAAGAATTATTTATTTTGGTAAGTGCTTCTTATCCTAAAATAAGTTCTTTCATGTGCAACACTTGACAAACAAATTTAGTTACAGCATTAATATTTAAAAGGAAATATTCTCAGCTCAATGCTGAAAGTATCTGAATATGCAGCTTCATGATTTATGCAAAAAAATCTTAAAAGGCCATGAATGTATTTTCTCTGCAGACAGCTGCGCTTAAGGCTACAGAACTAAAACTCACTAGGATGCAAATCGTGACATATTGTTACCCCAGATTTAAACAGTAAAGATCTAATTAACAGAGTAATTTTTAAATGAGAACATTTTTTCTTTATCAATTTCAAGATAAGATGGCAATCCTTCTAAATCATGGCTTCCATCTGAGCCATAATGAACAGAAGTCTACCCTACTGAAAAGAAAATAGCCATTATATACATAATACAATGGTGATAGTGAGCTTTGCCTAAGACTTATCAAACATGTAGTAAAAAAAATAAGCATCCCAAACAAGCATTATTCCTCCTCTAGTAAACAGTAATACACATAGAAGTAGTCTTTAATTTTTTCTTTTTGTTTTTATGATCATTTTGGTGGAATAAACTCTTAATTAGATTTGACTCCTCTTTTTTCCAATGAGAAGAATTCCTCTTCTGACATCGAACACTAAATATCAAGTGAAAGATGTAGACTTGCCCATTTTATTTATTTATTTTTCATGTTTTTTCCCTATTTATATTTAGAGGAAACGCACACCCCCCCCAAGTGCTGTGTGGACCTCTGGATTCGTTTCACAGGCAGTCTCTCTATAATCAAGCTGCAGAGAACTGCACAGAGCTTTAGAACAAGAAGTCCCCTCAGAAGTATAACAACTTAAGAAGAGTCTCCAGTTGAACCTCCCCATCTTGCCCAGGACAGCCAGGAGAGAAAATGCCACCAAGAAGCTGGCACCAGGTCTCTACCAGGTGGGGAAAGGGGAATATGGCCTTCAAATCAGGCCAGTGCAGGCTGCTTGCTGCACATGTCTTTCTCACTGTCATTCAATATGTCCTAGACTTTGAAGTCCACCTATCTAAAAACTGTAAACCACAGCATCAGGAAGAAAAATCCCTCACATTACAAGGTCCCAAACCTATGGTTTTGAAATTCTGATCTGTAAACATTACAGCTGCTGTAATAAATATGGCAAATGAGATAGAGGAACAAAAACCCTGTACCTCCTATGGCCCACCATAGATACCCACTGGACAGGCCACACTGTCTGTCTATGCTGAGCTTCAGGAATATTTCGTCTCTCAAAATCACAAATTACAAACAAAATTAATGAAGCATAATCCTGAAAAGTTGGAAAACCTCTAAATCTCTACATTGCTGACTCAGATGCTGACAAACTATGGCAACACGCGTCACGTCACTGCGCTGCAGATAACTTGCTGACTTTTCAAACATCAGATCTAATGTGTGCTCGATAAAACCCTGAAATTGCTACAGTTGAAACAAAAATTGGGGTTTTTGAAGTCTTTTGAGTGCTTCGAGACAAAAACTAACAACAGACAACAGCACAAGCGTTCAGCGTTCAACGTCAGAACTGTTGGCAATTGCACATCCCATCAGCAACCGTTCCAGTCTTACCTGGTAGATATCAGAAAGGCTGCTGCTTCCTGAATCACTAGTGATGCTACATCCTGAGTGACTAGATGAAACGTGGGTCACCTGTGGGTGGAGACTGTCAGTAAGGTGCAGCTTTGTGAAATCTGCAGGAAGCTATAGGTGGAGCAGAAAAAGCATCATTACAATTTGAGGTAGACACACAGCAAAATGAATTCAAATCATTTATGTCACACTTCACTTTCTGACAGTACCAAGTATATTAAGAAAACCACTGAGGCTTGTGCATAATGCAGCATAA
The DNA here is from genome assembly GCA_027560015.1 of Chloroceryle amazona. Lineage (NCBI taxonomy): Eukaryota > Metazoa > Chordata > Aves > Coraciiformes > Cerylidae > Chloroceryle > Chloroceryle amazona. The sequence goes on from JANHFX010008849.1 coordinate 55,409, forward strand.
AAGTTTTAGTTTTGCAGGGTCAGCAAAATACCACCAAACTGATGCAAATTTAAGAAATTTTAAAGCAACTTATATCTGAGGACAAACACCAGTGAAGCAGTAACTCTTATACCCAAGCTAGTCAGTGTCTTGCTATGGGGTTTGGATAGAATTAAAGTGCATATGAATACTGTGCTAGTTTTAATAGAAATTATTTCCTGTAGAATGGCAATTAAGAGAGTGTAAAGTCACATACTTAAAAATCAAAACAAAACTTCTGAAGTTGGCAACATACATTGGAGAGGTAAAATCCAAGCCACTGAACTATCTATTATATACTTTGAGCCAAATAATATGACAGCAAGTAAGAACTGTAGGAAGACTGACACAACTGCAAAGAGCTACAATCCTGAAATTAGTTTGCTCACTTGTGGCGCTGAAGAATTAAGAGAGAGAGCATATTTGATCATTTAACAACCACCCACTAAGACTTGTGATACATACTTTTACTATTCCTTTATGCACACAGCTCCTATGAAGATCTTCAGGAACTGTGAACATCACCAGACTGCAGAAAGTAAACTTTGAGGAAGGGAAAGAACACCTGTCTGAAGAAATATTTTAAATGCTACTTCAAGGGTAAATTACTCCTCTCCCCAGGAATCCTGCATCCCACTGCTACTCAGCAGAAGTCTGCTAATGTATCAGTTTTGATACGCAATCACCGCTTCAGTAATTTAAAAACCCTCTGCTCACTTATTTATTTGTTTGTTTCAACTCAGACAAGGTAGATATTCTCTACAGAGGTGCATTTGTACCAAGAATGCCATACTCAGTGTATCCATACACGTCAGTTACGAACGCTACCCTGGTGCTATTACCTTTCTCCCTGTACTGAAGTGAAAGTAAGAGCTCATTCAGCATTCAGCTATAATAAGTCGATCAGTATAAAACGTTATGTAAAAAGTCATGTGCAAGTCCCTAGAGAGTGTGCTTGAGAAAATGATTAGCTCCATACAGCTAAAGGTACTGAATGACTTTACTGTTATTTGCCTGGGCTGTTTATGGAACACGCACCAAAAGTAGCCTCAGCTTTAGGATTTGTGGTGAGAGCACAGGCAAGTAAAAACCTTAGTCATGTTTAGACCAACTGGCATTTCCTATTCCAACAGACCTGAAAAAGATTTCTTCCTTATTACAGCATGACAGCAAAAATGGCTGTATTTTGAACAATCCTCTCTTAATATTTTACCTGAGAGAGGTTAAAGAGAGGTTAAACCAGAAACCCAGCATTAATAATCCCCAAAAGTTTCAGTAAGCCCAGAGCTAGAGTTGATCTTCACATACCAATTAACAAAGAAAGGGCAATTAACAAAAGCACCACTCTAATACGTACAACCATGAATGCTGCCTCCAGAAAAATTTAATTATGCTCACCACTGCTGATGATATATACCAGAAGAAGAAAATAAAGTATGAAGGGGGACATTAGTTTTAGTGTCTGTTGTCTCTGCTACTTCCTTTTTCAATCTGTAAGTTTGAATTAGCACAAAATTGAACAGTATTTTCTAATATTCAGGCCATTATATCCATTTTTAATCAGGATTTGAGCCATTCTACTTTAAGTATATGTACTACAATAAGAATCTTTTCCATAGGTGGAATGTATAGTCAATGAACAGCCACAGCTTTTGCAATGTGGTGATTAATATTCCTAAAAGTACAATCTTTTAAAATTAAAGTGGTTTAGGTTTATTACTATGTAGATATCCTATATATTATTTTAAGATACAGAGACAAATCATCTAAGGTTTGCACATTTAATAACTCAAAGATATGTTTTGCATGTCTTACATTTTATAAAGGAGTAACTCATTTCCGTCACGAATAAATATTAACTCCACAGAGAGGTCCATGTAAACACAGCCTTGTGCCCAGCCAACCATGTTAAATTTTTCACAGTGCCCTGCAAATATGTCTGTGCAATTAATAATTGCATTTATTTTTTATGAATGTAAAACCAATTCTTAATAACATCACATCAAAGCAAATGCAGTGAATATGCTAAAAACCAAAATGAAGATATGTTTAGGGTAACGATTTCACTTAAGCATTTTAAATGAACATCAAGGGTTCATTTTTTGCTACTACAGCAGCAATAGTAAGAGGTAGGGGATCCCACAATAATTGAAATAAACTGCAAATTAAAAGTAAGCCTTATGATTTTTTTTTTCCCTGCAGACAATCAGCTGAATGTTTGCTGATTGCTGGTTTCAGAATAACTCAATCAAAGCCATGCTGCATGACCTAGACTTGCCAAGTGGTGACAGCAGCAGATCAGAAGCAGGCATTTTACTTAGGGCAACCTAACTAGTCACGTTGATCCTAATCAAACAGGACTATTCACAAGCAGAAACACATGCTCACATCTTTGCAGAATACTACATCTCTGTGCTACGTGCCTGAAAGGGGCATCCACTTTAACTTATTTGGGGATATAGAAGTTGAAAAGAGAAGTTGCACAAAGAAAAGAAAATAAAAACGTTAAAAACATTTAGACTAGGATCTCAATGACACACGTTTCTGTATTAGTCACATACTGCTATTTAAACTATTTAATGTACAGTCACACGCAAGAGGGGATAAAAGTAATGCAGTGAAAAACCAGATGCTTAAGTCTTCTACATAAGAGGCTACACTTGTCCCTCCTGCAGAACAATGATTGGTAAGCAGGGCAAGAATAAAACTCAGCATTCAATAACCTCAGTAGTGTGAGCAACCAGCACACAAAGTTTGCCCGAAACTGGGATATTTACATTTAATTCCTTGCAGTGGAACATGATTAGAAAACAACATCATGAAGCCATGCTGTTACATCCAGTGAAAAAATGGCTCGGAACATCCATCCCTGCTTTTGGGAAACACATGACAGTAAACTTCACTACAGCATGTGTATTTGCTGTGCCACAGAACATCACTGTTATGAAATATTTAAGCACTCTGTGCTTGTATTCAGCTATCATTCCATTCAACAGTTCAGTACCACTTCAGTGTTTAGCCTAACGGTAAAAATAAAGGTGTTCTTTAAAGTCTGTGCAGGCCAGATCTAGCACATGCTTTATCCTGCAGACCATGCAGCAACAGAAGGAAGTCTAAGGACTTAGCCTTCCCAGTAACATCTCCTATCACAGACTGAATACACCACAAATGCTATCAGATGACACAATTTTTACCTTGGCTTTCATTTTCATTAAATGACAGCTAGTTTTAAGCAGTCTAAGTAAGACAGATCAAAAGCATCCTGTATTTTTTACATGCCATGCACTTGGGTTGGTTTTTCTCTGTGATAAAACTAAGCTCCAGCTTTGCTGAAGCCAGCAATTACAATTATATTAAAAATATAACAAAACAGTTCTCTATTACAATATATTCCCTTTCAACTTCTTAAAGATTTTACTAA
>JANHFX010008849.1:63114-82431 GCA_027560015.1 Chloroceryle amazona
TTCTGGGCTGCCACTGTGCCTTGGTGGCTCATGTCCAGCTTTTCATTTTCTAGTACCCCCAAGTCTTTTCCCAAAGGACTGTTCTCTAGCATGTCCTCTCCTGGTCTATATTAATAATGGTGGTTGCCCCAGCCCAGGTACAGGACCCTGCACTTGGCCTTGCTGAACCTCATGAGGTTCACCTGGGCCCACCTCTCCAGCCTGTCCAGGTCCCTCTAGATGGCTTCCCATCCCGCTGGCACATCAACTGCACCACCCAGCTTGGTATCATCAGCAAACTTGCATAGTGCACTCAATGCCACTATGTCATTAATGAAGACATTAAACAACACTCAGACCCTCGAGGTACACCACTTGTCACATCTTCCCATCTAGACATCAAGCCGTTGACCACTACTCTCTGGGTGCGACCACCCAGACAATTTCTTATCCACTGAAGCTTGCACATTTACAAGAACATATTCTGGTACAGACCCTGCTGTCCTGCCAAGCACTGACACGCGGAGCCCTAGCAGAGCCTGCAGAGCCCATGCCCACACACAAACTATCAGCTTCCCCAAACCACTGAATAAAATTGGAAAGGGAATTCACGTTGTGGAAATCTACATAATGAAAACTGACAATGAGGGATGGGCACTTAACGATGATTCAAGCTTAGGCTGAAGGAAAAAAAAAAAAATCTTCTGAGGCATTTCAATTGACTTCAAAAATATCTCTAGGGTAGGAGCATAGAAAACTGAGCTCAACCACTAAGCTTCAGTAAGAGGTCCCCAGTATTTAATAGCAGTGGATGTGGAGGACACAAACCAGTGAAGCCTGGCTTTGCAGAGATCTCTCTCGGGAATAACTATTTTCATACTCATGTTCCAGTTGATGTTTTTCCCAGTTAGGTATTTCTAACACTTCCTCTTCAGGCTATTGTTTAAAATTCTCAGGACTACTGCTGGGCTGAAAACTAAATGGCCCACTTCCAGGATTTTTGGAGACCTATAAGTTCTTAACTCTTTGGCCTGCTGCAAGTAACTGTGGGAGAGAAAGGAACAGAGAACCAAGTCACAAACTTTGCTTCCACAGGAAATCAAACAAAAGATTTATGCCTAAGGATGTAAAAAAGAAAGTTTGAGAAGACTTTCTGTGGGCACGTATATTTACAGGAAATGTTAATTCAAACCTTCCTAAGCAAGATGTTTTAGATCCTGCAGAACATTTTAAGTGAGGGGATGATCATACAGAGTCACTCTGGGTTCCTTATACAGCAGTGTAACAATTGGACATGGCGGGTGTGCGTGCTGAAGGGCAATTACAGCAGCTGAGGTAAAACTGCAGCTTTAAAACACCACTTGAGGATTGAAAACCACCACATACAAGTAAAGAGCCTAGTACACAGGTGAAACCATCTATCCTGGGCACCTTCTAGGTGCTTAAAGCAAAGACCTAGGATACATATACATCCCAAGCGTTGACAGCTCCGTCAGGAGGGTGCTCTTACAGCATATGTTGCAATTTTTTGGTTTTATACCCGCTGGTGGAATATTTGAGTTCATGATTACAGCATTCTGGCCAATCTAAGCAAGCTGAAGTTTTTCAAACATTCGTGTGGGGACTTGTCAGCTTTGAACTGAAGCTGTTTAATCTGAACTACTGCACTACAGCACTGAATTTTACTGCACTGTACTAGCTTACAATAATAATAATAAAAAAACCAACAAGGTGAATTAATTCTAGAATAAATAAAAATTAAATTAAGGGTTACCCAAGTAAATTTTATTTTTTAAATGTAAGATATGAAAAATTATAGATAAAGGTCTTGGAATTCCCCTGTTTCCAAGTGAAGGGAAAAGAATATGCTGGTAAAGCCTGTTAGTGACAGTGCAAAGACACTCTTGGTGTAAGGGATGAGCAGCTCACTGTTCTGTGAGAGAAGGGGGACTCCTACTCAGGAGTAAGAGAAATAAAATGCATTATGAAAAGTGACAGATCATGCACTCAGAGACAAGAACCAAAAATCTAGGAACTAACCTGCCAGAAATGACTGGGAAAAGAGTTTCAGTGTATTCACTAATCCGAAGGTGAGGGAATTGTTAAGGGGATGCAGCAGAAGGAGAATCCAATGAGATCACAGCATGCATCCTCCAGAAATACAGTAGTTCTGGGCTCTTTTCCAAACACGGCCTCTGCTATGGCCATGGAAGCTTAGCACACAGTCCCAGCTGTATGTTTTAGAGAAAGATGGACTTAAAGCCATACACATCCATAGGTACAGACAGGAACTATCAGGATTATCAGAAGAAGAAAAACGAGTATTTGAGAAAGTGCAAGAGGAGCATGGCTTATTTGGCCCAAGCTGAGGGAGGGTATGATCACTGTCTAGAAATATGAGGAAACAGAAAGTTGAGAGAAGGTTGCTATCTAAGAAACCACAGATATTCTCAAATCAAGGCTCGAGTAGAGCTGTGGTAGAGAAGGCTTTCAAACCAAAGCCAAAGTTATGAACATGCTGTGCAGTGCTGAGTAATGGCAGTGACCCAGAAAATACATGATATGTCAGCTCTTCCAAGCAAGAAAATCTGAAGCCAGCCTGGCTTTTTATATATATATATTTATCATTCAGAAGCAGACTACAATAAAAAAAATAATAAAATCAAATGACACCTACACTACAAACAAACAAAAACAAACCAACCAAAAAATCAACATGATTAATATAAAAACATTGTAGATTTTCTTCCTGGCAGCTCCTCAGTAAAGGACTTAGGTATTTTGTACACAAGGACAGTATCTTTTAAAAGATACAGATATGTAGGGAGCTGCTGTGCACAGATGGAAAAACTGCACATTTCCATTTTTCACTAAGTCTTACATCTACCAAGTACCAAATAAATGGAAAGAAATTCCATGCAAATTTAAATAGACCCAGAATAACCAATGAAACTGATTTTTTTTACATTTGATAGCTGCATCCATGTCAATGCCACTCTTGGAGTTTTAACTAAAAGATTCTTTGCTTTATACTCTCAAGGAATCATTCACAAGAAAAGTGGGTGGTTGTTTTTTTTCCTAATGCGATGATTTTGCTTTTCAGTAACAAGCAACAGGAGAGGAACGTGTGCAATTTCTTCTGTTAATGACAGGCTCTAAATAAGAAATCATGCACTGTAACTACTTGGTTTTGATGTGCTTAATCTAAAATGGAAGCTTCCTCTATTTTTCTTCTATGACAATGAAAGGTCACTTTATCTTAATAATAAACAACCCCAACCCTGAAGAAATGCCAATATTGCAGGATGCCTATTCTCACACAAGTTATCAAAGCACTTGCTCAACCTTGGTTTTAACAATATTCTGATTGTAGCATTCTTTGATATAAAGCAAAAATGTGTTTTACCATCATCTAAGTTTTGAGAGACTTATTTGCATAATAGCTCTATAAATTTATATTTTTATCATTTTTGTATGGTGGCTGATGAAGAGAACAGGCAAGTAATTTGGCTTAAAAATGAAGATGGTATTTTTAAAATAGGGTGACTTGAAAGAAAAGTTATAGATAATACTTCAGAGATTAATATACAGAGAGCAAGATGTTTTCATATTTGCATTATAAATTAATATGTGTAATGGCTCACTGCTTTTCTGGGTAACAAAACCAGCAGAGAAATGAGACAACTCAAAATATTTTTAAATGACAAACATTTCCCTTTATAGATGACTAATGCTGCAAAATCTAAGAATAGTATGACTACCTTTTTTATGATTTTCTAATGCTATACTAACACACAGATAGTTAACCAGCTTTATTACTTATTTCAGGAGTTTTGAAAGCAGGACTGCACTCAGGCAATAGCACTTTGCACCCAGCTTTGCTTGCTATGTTATTTTATTTACATTTTCCCTCACATGGTAGCCAAAGAAATGTAATGAATATTTTTCACACTGATACAAACACTTCAAACCATATGTGGGATCATGCATTCTTAACACCTCCAGAGTTTCTATTTTATCACCCAGAGTAAGATTCTGACTGATGTGAACTACTGTGAATATTTACCAGCTGAGGCAAAAGACCTACTTGGGTGTGCTCACTGTGATCACAGGAAAGCAAAAGGTTAAGGGCAATTTTTCTTTTTTCTATCAAAGAGTCTTCAGGTAAGTGCAAAGATGTTCCCCAAATTCTGGAGCACGACATGGTAATAACTGTGCAGAGCCATTTGAAATTATTTACACAAATCAACACAGAACCACCTTTGACATTAACAATATTTCCACAGAAATTTCAAACAACCTGCGAAGTTTTTCTTTGTAGTCAGTTACTAAAAACTGTAACATCAGATGGTAAGTTCAGTGAGCCTTTTTGCCTTCTTTCTTTTTTTGATCACCTAACTTTTCCAAATGTCCACAATATCATCTTCACCAGGTCACGATTTCCCAATTTCCTTCAACGATGCAGCAAAACAAGGCGGTCCTGCATGGTGCCTGCTAAAACCAAGGCTGCTTTAAAGCAAGGAAACACAGTCAGTTGAACTGAAGCACCACGTTATTCTGCTTAAAATGCTGCCATGCAGGTGTGACTTCCAAAAATGTATCTATTTGTATCTGTGCAGGTGCTCACACACAGTTTAAATCATTCTTAACATTCCTGCCTCAGGTCAACATCAGACTAAAAAACATCAACCTATTTATTCTGCTGACAACAGGACATATTTTAATGGTGCCTATTTGGAAAGGGATTTTAAATCATAGATTGGCAAGCTATGGAAAAAACAAGCAGCACAGAAATCAGCTGGAAATATTAGGACAAATAACGGAAGCCTACTCTAGAAATACAAAATACAGCTAGTGAAGTTCATCTTTTCTCCCACCTACTAGAAGACAAGCTATAGAGACTTAGGATGCGTGCATGTAGATCTCCTACTGCATTAGGTCACCTTGCAATAACCAGAAAATTCAAGAGTCACATCTTGGTTTATGGCAGTGCTCGAATGGTCTTTGCTACATAATTCTAATTGCTAATTCTGCAAAAGAGAAACACGTTAAAACCTTCACTCTGAAGCACAAGAAACCTCTCCTCACAAAACTAATCAATACATAAATTAGCAACTTAACCTCCTGTTCTGGAAAGAAGCAAGACTGAATGAATGGTGCAGAAACTCCTGGAGTGAGACTGCAGAAAATGTCTGCAGAAGTCATACATGGGCAAGGACAGGTACATCTAACATACAGACTTCTACAGTTATCAACAGAAACTTGCTCTGTTTTCATTTTTGTTTGCTTTTAATTCTGCTCCTACAGCTGTGAATTCTTAAAAGGATTGTATGAATCTTGTCTGCTGCCTTAAAAAATTCAGTGGGCCACCATTTCCAGGCATAAAGTTAATTATTTAAGCAGGACACTTAACAAAGACTCTGAAATCCATAAATTCATGTATTTTCATTTTCCTTGTCACTCCTTAAAAGTGAGGACAACAGAAAAAGGATCCTTCTACATTATTTATGGGTATTCAAACATTCCCCTATAGTCAGCTTCTTATTCAAAGGCCAAAAAAAACCTAGCTAAAAATCCACTGGTTATGTGGGTCAAAACTGAAAAGGCAAGCATGTCAGGGAGATAAATCCAAGTCTGGCATCTGTCTCTTTCCTAAGGAATCCAGAAGAGTAAAGAGCCTGCCAAGTATTTGGATTTCTATTTCTAGTATTTCTATTTTCCCTACCCCATTATCAGGAATACATTAAGAATCAGAGGTCAAGCTGTACCTTGATCAGTGAAGCAGCAGAGGCAGGGTGTACAATGAACTTTTTGAAGAACTTTTAGCTGCTTATGTGTAAGAAAAAAAAAAATCAAATCAAGAGCTCAAGAGCACAAAAAAAGTGTAGATGGGTTAAAAGAAAACAAGGTTGACAGTTTAGGTTATAACTCACTCAGACATAATTCCCACAATTCATTTTAAACTTCCAAAAATCTAGGTTTGTTTTTATTTATCTGTTTGTTTTTCCCCCCTAACCACAGCCAAACACGTACAGTCCTCAGGTACAACGTCCTTCATCACCCCATATTCACACCATTAACTTTAAGGTCCCATTCTGCAGCCATATTTTCATTTTCAGGCGTTATCATTCCCTTTCAAACTATCCCACATTAGACCTTCCTAACTCATGGAACTCCTGTAGCATTTAGTAGGGTGGCAGGGGCACAGTAGCAGATAGGCATTTAGGAGACAGCGCTATGGGTGGAGTCCTAACAGCACAATCCAGCTCCCATTCTCCTGGCTCTGCAGGAATAGCAGCAGCACAGAACAGTTAAAGCCTAATTTTAACTATAAAGCAAACCCACATGACTAAACACAGAGGCAGACCACCTACAAAACATCATTTTCAATAAATCATTCTTTAGGGGGGGGTGAGAGCGTAAGTGCTTTAATCCATTCCTGTTACTTGCAATATAACTGCAGTTACCAAGAGGACACATTACTGCTACCAAACGCTGGCACTTGGTCACCAGCCAACCCTGAGAGGGCTGAAACAAGGTATCTACAGGAAGAAAGTTGCAAGTGTTACACAGAGCTACATTTTACTATTGTCACAGCATTTGTCAGATTATTAACAGATACTAAATGAACGTTTTGCATCCTAACTCATGAGCCTGCTTCTCCTATTCGGAAAAGCAATTTGCTCTTGATTCAAGTCAAGAAGCTGGGTCTGAGAGAGAAGGCTGGTGCTAAACCAGTTTTCATACTCCCAGTCCAAAGGAGAAACATCATCTCCATGACAAACTGCAAATACCATGGAGATAGGAATACATATGAGCGTGAAGTCACAACTATCTTCACACTCAAGGCAAAAATCTTCACATTTTGTCAAAGAGTTGAGCGGTTTATGTTTTTTACAGTAGGCTCTATACTAGAATTCAGAACACGTCAAGAAAAATCAGAAAGCCCCTCTGAACTACGGGAGGGGCACTCATGCTCCCATCCACTAACCAGCACAGAGACCACGAAGCACAGGAACTACTGAAATTTGTAACTGAAGAAATTATTTGATACCTTTTTAAGGCACTCCAGGCAGGTTCATAGCAATGGCATATTACAGGAGACATCAACTTAACTGCCAATAACATTGGACTTGGAAAGGCTAGAAAACTAGCTAGTTCAAGCTGTGAGAATTAGTAGGAAAATTCACTTTTCATGAAGAGGGAACTAACAGGGTGGATTTTGTGCTCCAATATTTGCAAGAGAGACCTCAGATCGCAAAAAGACTGATGCTTTTTGACCAGTTTAAGGTTAAGGCCAAGTAAGACAATGCTGAGTTAGCTAAATACCCAGTTCAGCTAAATAGATGGTTGATGGTAGCAACCTTTACATTTGCAGTCAGAGTAACCCAAAAAGATGAATCTTTTGGCCAGAGGCTGGACCCACATTGTGGCATATTACCACACTGCACTAGTCTAACAACCAAGGACAGCGTGACAAGCGTAAACTATAAGCAACACCTCCAGAAAATTTGATCCTATCTTACTGTTAGTTCACCAAATGCTATCGGTTGTGATCCATCATCTTTTTCCAAGGGAAAAAAGGTTCATCGCCACCCCTATTTCTATTTCTCAGATGTACTAGAGATTAGGAAGCATCACAATGTTAGTCAGGTGCTTTGTTAACATAAAGCTATTTACCTTCAACATCAACCACATTGTCCTTCACCTGCCCTTGTAGTATTCCCATGGGTCCATGGGTTTAGGAAGGAATAACAAACACTCCTACAAAGTCCAGCTCCTGGGCATAGGATCAGCTTTCATAAGCAAGCCAGAGAGTGGAGACCCCTTCAGTAAAGTTTATTCTTCCTATAGCTCTCATGTGAATCATCATCATGTGTAAATGAACAGCAAAAAAAAGACTCCTGGCAAGCTAATAAAATTGGAAGAACCACCAATCATCTAGTAATGGGATACCTTAGTACTGCAAGTTCCATTTCAGTAACAGACTGGCAGATTAAAGCATGTAGAGGTTAGAATTCTAAAAACCCTGCAAAGGTCATCCCACGCCTCTCTAGCACTATTGCTACCAGACTCTTTTAAATACCATATTGAAAATTAAGTGTGGCAGGTACAAGGTTCTTCGGTCAAGGGTAATTCTCAAGACATTAATATTTCATTTTTCTCAAATCCTTAACATTAACTATACTTATAATATAGGATCTTCACAGTCAATAGTAATTCGTTAGCAATAAAGAACACTGGAAACACTGCTTCACTATTACTCTCACCTGCATGAACTCCTGAAATATCTTCCTGTAAAGTTGTTTGTGGGTTGTTTTGTTTTTTTTTTCTTTCTAGTAGTATTATTTCTGTTCTTTTTTAAAATTTAGAGAATGCTAACAAGAATGCATGAATGTAAGGGAAAATTATTGTCTTGTTGTATACCTACTGCTGCAACTAAGATATCAAAGATCAAAATCAGGCTTAAAGAAAATAGGTGGTTGTTTAGTTGTGGGGTATAATTTCAGCATGCCTGAAGATCAGGCAGGAGCACCTACACCTCAGTAACGATAAACAGTAGCAGTCTGTTGGTCTCAAACTAGCATTTTGGAAGAAGCTGACATCTTTTCAGGTTCACAACCATATTGTGATGCTAAATTACACATTTCGGTGTGCACCATGAGAAATCTCTCTTTGCAAGCATTCCACCACCACCACTTTGGAACATAAACCAGAAGCAGTAACGTTGATTATGTTTCCCAATTCTCATCATGAGATGTTTCCTACTTCAGAAGCTGACTAAACAAATGGCCAGTTGTGAGATGTTCTAAGCAAACTATCCATGTTGATCTGAAAAAAAATCAGCTACTTCTTCAGATACAGAAAGCAGCTGCTTTGTGCACACACACACTCTACACATACACAGGGCTTTTTTGGTGTGGTCCCAACACCCCCCCCAGCCACCCGCCCTCTTTTAAACATGCCGTGCAATCCCCAGGCCTTGAAACAGGAACAAAAAGATGGCAGCACATCTCCTGTGCACCAAGAATGCTCTCGTTGCCATCTCTCTAGGTCACTAACACGTTCGTTGTCATTTTGGTGAAATAATCCAATTTCTCCCCTTTTGAGAAAATCTGCAATTAAATGTTGCCCTAGAGGACAGGAATTTAGCCAGACTCTACCACAGATTTCAGATAGGATGCCAGGCAAGTCACTTAAATTCAACTTTTCAGGTGATCATGAGGATGCAGGTGCCTGAACTGGGCCAATACACAGAAAATTCATACTTAGAACACTTACTATATATGCAGAGGAGTAAGTATCTTAAGTTCTCAAAATTCTGTCCTTTTCGCCAAAGTTCTGCTTCAGCAGAGCTACCCAAAAAATAATGATCTTGCTCTTCCCCAGCCTCACAGTACTTCAGTGAGTTGGATGAACGCTGTAGTTGCAACCACCTTAAAAAGCCACAGACTTTCAACTGATTTTTTTCAAATAATAAAGCGGGTCTAAGATCCAACATGGGAAGCTTTTTAAGAGATCCCTGTTTCAACATCCATAAAACAAGGTTTTTCATGTTCCTAACACTTAAGATTAGAAACATTATAATGAAAGCACCTCAAACCTAGTGAAGAACATTCTTAAAACCAACAAGGACACAGCCAAATAGAATGAATCTGATGAAATACATGAAATCTGGTTAAGTATGTTAAATACGAGAACTAAGCAGAGCTACTTTTGCAACAATCCAGCATATTTTTTCTCTGCTGTATTTCACCCAGAGCACACTTTTACTCCTTTTTCAGCAGATGACAACAACTGTGTACCAGGGAACATCACCCACAGATCAATACCACCTTCAGGTAGGTGCGTGTAGCACTGCTTCAATCTCTGCCTATTGATGAAGTATGAGGAATGTGGGATCAGTACACTTGATTGACACTGATGATTTTATTTCTTATACTAAATAATCTACAAAATGTAACACAAGTTTTCACTTTCCCTCTCCCCATTTTTGCCATGATGAACATGATGGTCAGTCTGCATACTATTTTAGCAGCACAGTAAATTTAAACCATATCCCTCATTCCCTAAATAAATTAGTGTGAAAGTATGATTTAACAGCATTAATTAAAATTAATTCACAGAATTTTGTGAAACCTTGCATAAGAGATTTTTGCATTCCATTCCAGATTGCCCCAGCAAACCAAGTCATGAGACTCTAGGTAGGGCTGTCACAAAAGTAATTAAGACTCTTCTCCTTGAAATAAGATCAAGCCAGGTGTCAATGTAAGATTTAGGATTCTGGGAACACACCAACATGAAAATAACTCATCACCAAAACCATTACTTCAATAAGCTTTCCTTACAAAGTGTGTATATCCTGAAATGCCAAGCTTGCCTTCCCTCTCTGCCAAGAATTCACATCTTTCAGTCCAATTTTCCAAGCAAAATAACCTCTAGCTGGAGAGTAAGCATGATAATCACCACTGCCCAAGTGGTGACTTTTGCTGAGATACATCACGTCCTACCAGTTTCATGTACAACTTCTATATAAACTCTAATCTGTGTCTCTTGCTAATGCACAATCTTCAATTGCACACCAGCTCTATGTCAAAGTACTTTTTTTTTTTCCCCCTCACATATACATGGACATTTCTTCAGGTAAACTCATTTTCTTGTAAAGCAATACTTTGACATTTTCCCTTTTACTCTTCCTACATTTTGTTCCAGAGTGTGAAATATCTCTGATTTAATTAACTTCAATACAACTAAAATATGACAGAGCCTGTAACACAGGCCCCTAAAAATGCTGGGTTAGTTTTTCTCTTTATCTATAAACAGTTATTTTGTATCAGTTAGACTTAATCAATCTAGAATCAATCTAGAACTTTTCATCAACATTCCTGGGAGAGCAGAAAGAGCAGGGAAAAACAATACCCATGAAGTGTACTCATTTTATTCCTATTTGCTAATTTAAGATATCCTATTCTATATCAGCTTCTTCAGTGCTTGAGTTTCAGGAGGAAAGAAAATGTTTTTGGTTTGGTTTTTTTTTTTTTAGATTAAGTTCTAAATATTTAATTAACACCAATTGATTTGGTAACATGAACTCCTTTATACTTAGAATGTAATTAAGAAGAAGGGAAAGGTGCAAAACAGTATACAACTAGAAACTGTCATATGTCTGCTACATGCATAAGAAAATTCCACTGGACACATTCTGAAATGTTTCCAGATTGATTTCCTTATTTCTATACAATCAAAACTGAATTCCTGAAGTAAATTACCCTCTTTTAAAAAGTTCCTGCTATCACATCTTCCCAGTATTTATGATTATTACCTGTATATGCTGAACATACTGTGCACAATCCCATGCCCATTCTAACAAAGACAGTATGCACAGAAGATAGCTAAAAAAATATCTTTTCAAGGAACCAATTCTAAGATTGAATATTATACCACACATATAAAATCTAGCGTGAAGATTTGAACGTGTTAACTGAGTAATAAGTATCTATGTTTCTAGGATCTCTCTGATTATGTAAAAATCGAGTTTTCTAATTCCTGACACCTGAGGCCTTGTTAAATAATGTTTGCTCTTCTGCTTATGAATGCATTTTTCCCAAACAATAAACACTGGCAGCCTATGGGATTAAAGCATGACAAAGGTGTAGCTGACTCATGGGATCAATTAGAAAGCATCAGTACTTACGCCTTTTGTTCATTCCCTGTTTTACTAGTAGTTTCTGCATTTTCAGCATGATGTTAAACACCATGCTACAAGGCAACAGTACACTAGTGACATACACTAGGCAGAATAAATCTATTATTATCCCTTGCAATTATATCACTTGTGGTAAAGCTTCAATATTCCTTTAAAGTTTTAATAAATGCATAATTATTTTAACTGCATGCTCATAGCTCTTGCCCAATGAAAGTATGTCAGCATTTTTATTATTATTTAAACACTCAAAAAGAACACAGAGAGTTGCCTTTTCTAAGCTAAAAACAATCTTAATTACAGCCACTGATTCTCATGCCACCTCAGGTAGAGCTTTCCATCAAAACCCACTATTAAATCCAGAAACGGGAAAGCCTGGGAGCAGTACAACAAGCAGCTTCAGTCTCCATGCAGTTTGCCCATGACAGGTTATTGATAGAACAAACAGAATTTGCAATACTTACTGTGTGTTTCTCCTGCTGGCCCATAACTCCATGGTTAGCTGGGACTGCAAGTGGTTTCATTATGAAGAAAGATAAACTGAATGGAATTTACACATCATGTACCAATTTCTTACGGATGGTAAGTCACCCTCTACGGCGTTAAGTTAAAAAGAGGAGGAGGGGGGAGAAACCATGCTGGAGCTAAAAGTGTCACTACTGGTAAGCTCAAAACCCCCCTCACACTTGTAGTGCAGAGCAGCAATCCAAACGACAGCATTAGTCTCCATTTTTGTAACACTGAAAGTCTAAGCATGTCAGGACGGAGAGAGTCTGACGAAACCCTACACAGCCAGCATTCATCCAGGGGAACAAACCCATGCCTTGAGCCTGAGGAATGGAAGGAAAAGAAAAAAAGGGGAGGGGGGGGAGGAAAAAAAAAAAAAAAAAAACGGAAAAAAAAATGGCTGACTGCACAGAGGCTCCCTCAAAAAGGCTTAATACAGTATCATAGTAGTCAGGGTGCAGGAACCAGCCTCCAGCATTCAGCCGAGCGTTGTTAACGCTCCCTTTTCATTTGCAATCACACACATTCACACATGCAGCCTCCCCCTCTTCCACTCCTCCAAAATCAGGGCAGAACGGGCAGATAGGGACCTCCTCCCCTGGCTGCTAATGATGCTGACAGAGTAGTGGACCAGCGAACTCTGTTCCCCCTCATCTAACCAAGTTTGCACAATTCATCTTAGCATGACATTGATGGACATTTAATTTAATGATGCCTGTTCCTCCCGATCAAGGCAATCACGTCTACTGCCCAAAGAGTCGGCAACAAAAATACAAACCACAGTTACACACACGCACACACAAGCCCAGAGAATCATGAGTCTGAATGCAATACACCAATATAATTACGTTATTGTGCTTACTTTGGAAGACCATGGCTGCAGGCAGTTGGCATAGCAACGCACAAGGAAAGCCATTTCCTGGGTAGAAAGAATGCTTCCTTTTCTAAATAAAAAAATTCCTCTTAGGATACAAACGGCATTGCTGCTTCCTGCAGAAAGCAAAGACACTGTAGTCTGTCTCTCAACCTGCACACAAGCACACACTCAATGCAGTTCAACCGACGTAAGTGGATTTCTCTCTCTCTCTCTCTCTCTCTCTCCCCCTTTATCCACCGAAATATTCAAGTCAAATGGAAGACACATTCCTTGAGTCTCACCCCCCTCGGTACTTAACCATTTCCCTTATTAAGATAGAGATGGACAATGCAGATAAAATTGCAAGCTCTTGCCTGTATCTGGTATCAGCCTCTGAAGATCAAGGCAGTCCCAGAGGGGATGGATCCATTTGCTGCAGGCTCTTAAGAATATCACTGAATTCAGGGTGGAAATAAGGACCCACGTTTACCTCACCGAATTCTGAGCTGAACACAACTTTTCATGAAGATGAGAATAAAGCAGAGGGTTTGACATCACCTCCCTTTCTCCCCCACCCAAAAGACTGCTGCTGCAGAGCTGTAAACATCGTTATCAAGTATTTATAAACAGTGCACTTGACAAGTGCTCTCCCATTTTCAGCAGCTTCACTACTGTGCGGGCCAGAGAGATCCAGGGGCTGTGGCAGGTAAACATCACCAGAACCCTTTAACGTGCCATTTAAAGGCTTTCTGAGTATAGCACCCGCTTCTCCTTGCACACCTCATACGCTAATTTGACTAAAACCAGAAGGAGATGAAAGATCTGGAAGAGACTGACATACATATGGCTTCTACAAGTGCAGTCAGGGAGAATTGTATCTCAAACTCAGAAATTTCCCAGTCACACCACTTCTGGTGTTATACTAGCAACGTTATACTGCAGAGGAGTTGAAATGCAACAGGGAACGCACTTAAGGAATAAACTGCCAGCCCTATACGACATCCATCTTAAGTGCCAGTAGTTCACATGACTTGACACAGGGGAGACCGAGCCAGAGCAGACAGGAACATGACACTCTGCCCTTAGGCTTCCAGTTGAGTACAGTCCTCTGGAATGTTTACAACATATTCTTTAAAATCAGAGACCGTCTGGGCCTAAAGTAACTCCAATGCTACTTTTTGAACAAGAAGAATAGAAAAAAAAGACTTCATAGTTGTTACACGGGCATAAACGCACGGGAAAAAGATGAGTACCACGGAATACTGTGTCATACAATCTGCAGCTGCCCTCCACCGAAATAACATGTCCACTGATAACGGCTCTACCGAAAGAAATCACCGCGTAGCAAACTGCTGACAATGACTGCTAGCAAATGAGCATATAAAAATTACTGGGAGTGCATTCTAGCAAAACAAAAAAAGATCCTGAAATACCTGGTCTATTTTCTGCACAGTTATCCATTTCATCCACAGCACATCTTAAACTGAATATATTCACATTTATGGGAGTTTAGTGACACTTGTGCCCTTGATCGTCTAGTATATGCTAAAAGAGAAGTCAGCCTTTAAATGACTGAATTACAAAAATTAGTTTAGGTCTTTTTAAAAGTCTCTGTGCAATGTGCCAGTGCAACTAACAGATGATTTAAAAATATTAATTCATGCTTAAGCCCTGTAAAAGTGCCTAATGCTGAGAGCAGGCAATTTTCTGATGGAGCGCTGACCCGCAATAGCAGAGTAGTTGTTACTTCCAGCAAGCTCAAACCCTTTTTAGTACAAAATTTACAAATACAACCTGTGACAAAGCAATTAAAATCCTTGAGTCTGATTCTGTGGCCTTGCAGTTAACACCATGAGCCGAATTTGAGCATGGTGGTTTATGCTCATGTCAGGAACAAATGAGGTTCTGCCAAGGCAGAAACATGCCCCCAGCATAGAAAGGAAGCACACCACATTCTGAACTCCAGTACCCAACTATCAACATGCATCTTACTCAGCATCACTCGGTATTTCCTAACAAAATCTAGCCTAGGTTTCTGTGGTATAAGCCTTGAATAGTAACATGAAAACATTAAAAAGTCAGTAAAACAGCAGTGGAAGTCAGAACTTGCAGGTGATTATGATCATAGAATTTGTTCATAGTATATTTTAGGCTGGAAGGGACCTCTAGACATCAGCTGGTCCAACCTCCCTACACAAGTAGGGACATCTCTACCTAGGACAGGTTGACCTTGAATGTCTCCAGGGATGAGGCCTCCACCACCAATCTGGGCAGCCCATTCCAGTGATCTATCACCCTCAGATTAAAGAACTTTTTTCTAATATCCAGTCTAAATCCATCCTTTCCCAGCTTAAAGCCATCGCTCCTTGTCCTATCATTACAAACCCTTTGGAATAGACCTTCCCCTGCCTTCATATAGGCCCCCTTTGGGTACTGGGAGGTCACTATAAGGTCCTCCTGGAGCTTTCTCTTCTCCAGGCTGAACAGCCCCAACTCGCTCAGCCTGTCTTCATACGAGAGGTGCTCCATTCCCCTGATCATTTTGGTGGCCCTCCTGGGACACGCTCCAATATGTCTACATCCTTCTTGTGCTGGAGGCTCCAGAACTGGATGCAGTATTCCAGGTGAGGTCTCACCAGGGCAGAGTAGAGGGGCAGAATCACCTCTCTTGATCTGCTGGCCACAGCTTTTTTGATGCAGCCCAGCATGTGATTGGCTTTCTGGGCTGTGATTGCACATTGGAGGCTCACAGACAGTTTTTCATCCATCAGCACCCCCCAGTCCCTTTCCACAGGACCACTCTCCAGTATACCCTCTCCCAGCCTACACTCTTATTTTATACTCTTATATTATACTCTTTATACTACTTTATGCTCTTACATTATACTGATAATGCTGGTTACCCCAGCCCAGGTGCAGGACACTGCACTTGGCCTTGTTGCTGGGCCCACCTCTCCAGCCTATCCCTCTGGATGACATCCCGTCTCTCTGGCATATCAGCTGCACACCCCAGCTTGGTGAGGATGCACTCAATGCTATCGTCAATATCATTGATGAAGATATTAAAACTGGTACCAGCACAGATCCCTGAGGGACACCACTTGTCACCTTCCTCCACCTGGACATGGAGCCATTGTGGATGCGACCATCTAGCCAGTTCTTTATCCAGTGAACAGCCCAACCATCTAACCTGTAATACTCCATTATAAGAAGATAAGGATGTTGTGGGGGACTGTGTCAAAAGCCTTGCAGAAGTCCAGCTAGATGGCATACAAAGGTCTACCCTTGTCAAATGATGCAGTCACTTCAATGCAGAAGGCCACTGGGTTGGTCAGGCAGGACTTGCCCCTAGTAAATCCATGCTGTCTACCTAGGATTACCTCCCTGTCCTCCACGTGCCTTAGCATATCCTCTGGGAGGATCTGCTCCATGATCTTCCCAGGCACAGAGGTGAGGCTGACAGGGTGGTAGTTCCCAGGATCTTCTTTTTTACCCTTTTTAAAGTTGGCACAATGTTACCCTTCTGCCAGTTGCAAGGGACTTCACCTGACTGCCAAGACTTCTCAAATATGATGCAGAGTGGCTCAGCAACTGTATCAGCCAATTCCTTCGGGACGCTGGGATGCACCTCATCAGGTCCCATGGACTTATTTATGTTCAGGTTCCTCAGGTGATCACAAACCTTGTCCTTGCTTACAGTGGGAGGGTCTTTGTCTACCTGGTCCTTGTCCTGTGGGCCACCCACTTGAGGACTGTGAGGAGAGAGGTTGTCAGTGCAAATTGAGGCAAAAAAAGTTATTGAGTACCTCAGCCTTCTCCTCCTCCATTGTTACTAATTTGCCATTGTTAACCACTGGGGGGGTACACCTTCTTTGACCTTCCTTTTCTGATTTAGACACTTCCAGAATCCCTTGTTGTTTTCCTTTGTATCCCTCGCCAAGTTCAGCTCTATCCACGCCTTGGCCTTCCTGACTTTGTCCCTGCAGAACCAGGCAGCATCCCTGTATTCCCCCCAGGAGATCTGTCCCTGTTTCAACTCTTTGTGCAATTTTATCTTGTTCTTTAGTTCAACCAGCAGTTCGTGACTCAGACACGATAGTCTTTTTCCTTTCTTGCCAGATTTCCTGCACGTGGGTACTGAGAGGTCTTGCACTCTATGGAAAGCCTCCGTACAGATCTGCCAGCTCTGCTCTGAGGACTGCCTCCCAAGGGGTCCTGTTGAGCAACTCGTTGAAGAGATGAAGGTTTGCTTTCCTAAAGTTTAGGGTGCTGACTTTGCTTTTCATCTGTCCTATACTCCTTAGCATGGTGAATTGAACCAGTGCATGGTCACTGCAGTCCAGGCTGCCTCCAATCTTGATGTCCCCAACTAGCTCACTTGCACTGGGAACCAATGAGTAGGGCTGTCTGTTACTTGCTTTAAAAATTATCATCCAGGCACTCCAGGAATCTACTGGATTGCCCACAGCTTGCCATGCTACCAGGTGGTTAAAGTCCCCCAGCACGATGAGAGCCTGCGAGCGCGGTATCTCGTGGAGCTGGAGTATGAAGGCTTCATCAATAGCCTCCCTTTGATCAGGCGGCCTGTAGTAAACACCAACCACAAGGCTCCCTTTATTTTGATGGTCCCTAATTCTTGCCCATAGGCTCTCAACCTTCTCATGGCTATTCTTCAGGGACAACTCTTCACAGTTTCTCCATTCCCTAAGATAGAGGGCAACACCTCCACCCCTTCTTCCACATCTATGCCCTCTAAATAGCCTATAGCCTTCGATAGCCACACTCCAGTCATAGGATTCATCCCACCAGGTTTCAGTAATAGCCACTATGTCATAGACTCCCTGCAGCACAGTAGCTTCCAATTCCCCTTGTTTGTTGTCCATGCTGCGTGCATTCGCGTAGAGGCCCTTCAGCTGGGCTGCTGGTCTTGTCACCTTCCCAGAGGGACACCCCTTGGTTTCTCTGAGGTGTTCCACAGCCACTACCCTGTTGGTTCCTCTTTCCTCAGAAGCCCCTGACTGTCAGGCACTGCCTGTACTGCAGTTTCCATGTCATGCCTGAGAGCAACAGGTTAAAGGCCCTTACATCAGTCACCCTTTCCCTCCAGCCCTGGTGTGTCATCCTGCCTCTTTGGACAGATAATCCCGGTATTATTATCCCTCTCCCCCTTCCCATTGAGTTTAATGCCCTGACAATCAGCCCAGAGATCTCTTGGGCAAATACCCTCTTCCCTTCTTTGGGGGGGGTGTCTCCCACTTAAGGTCAGCATTCCTGGTGCTGTGTAGGTCATCCCATTATTGAAAAACCCAAAATTGTGGTGGCGACACCGGCCCTGAAGCCATGCGTTGATGTGGTGCATTCTTCTGTTCCCTCCATTGCTGCTGCTTTCCACTGGAAGGAGGGATGAAAAAATAACCTGTGCTCCCAATTCTTTCACCAGCCTTTCCAAGGCTCCAAAGCCTATCTTAGCTGTTCTTGGACTATGTTCTACTGCTTCATCTCCACCTACATGAAAAATTTTAAGTGGATAATAGTCCAAGGATGTCACTAAGCTAGGAAGTTTCCTAGTGATATCCCTAACTTGTGCTCCAGGGAGACAGAAGATGTCCCTGTGATGAGGGTCTCCACAGCATATTGGACCCTCTGCACCCTTCAGAGCAGAGCGTCCTACAACTAGAACACTTCTTTTCTTCGTCTTGTGTGAGGTGGTGATGTGGATAGGAGGCCTGTCTGGCTGCACAGACCCCTCAGCTGTAGCTTCCCCATTGTCCCCATCCTCATCTGTCTGCTCTTCCTCTACCAGGGCCTCACATCTATTGCGTAGAGGCATGAGGTGGGAGTGAGGTGGGCAAGTGGGGATTTCAACCACCTCCCCTACCATTTACCAGCCTCCACTCATTCTCATCATTTGGGGTCCTCTATGGCCTGAGAAGGGCAGGACACTGAGGTCCTAGGATCCTGGGTGCTCATCAGCGGGTGCTCCCATTCCCGTTTCAAGGTGGGCAGAGCCTGGCTCCACCAATCTATCTCCTGCTCGGCCTCCCTAATGCTCCTCAGCCTTTCAACTTCTTCACCTAGCTCAGCCACCACCTGAGCAGATCATCTCCCTGGTCACAGCGAACGCAGCAGCTCTCTCGGCTGCCGCCTGCTGCCAGCGAGAGGCTCTGGCCCTCCCCGCAGCCCATGACCTGAACGGCTGCGTGCTTCTCTGGGAGGCCTGTCCGTGTCCCCACACCGACTGGCGAGGGCAGAGGTCACCACTCTGCCCCGT
>JANHFX010008849.1:88066-115372 GCA_027560015.1 Chloroceryle amazona
TACGTGTTCTGCAGCAGGGATGATGCAATATATAAAAATAGCCATCCTCTGACAGAAGCTGCAAATTGAGTAAATAACACACTGTATGTCATTAATTTTGCATTAGCTTGCCAGTAGACATTACTGAAAGGATGCTAACGGTTTTGTTTTGCTTCGGGTGCTACACAAAATAAAATGATAGCATTACTCACATATTAACAAGAACACACAGCTTAATACATAACTTTAAACAGCAACAGTTCCTTACAATGTGAAGAATATCGTGTGGCTAAAAAGGCTGGGATTTGTCATGGAACAGAGAAAAATGGGGGTAGGAATTATGTATTGTCACTACAACATTACCAGTGGATGGTCCCATAAGGAAACATCTAACTTCTATACAAAAAATGTTTAACAGGAACTGCCCAAATCATCTTCAAAATACACCTGCATACGTAACACAGGCAGACCATTCAGGAAACAGCATTACTGCATGTCTCCAGCCATGGCATACACAGACTACATGTACCCATTTAGTATTTTATATCACTTTGTAGTATAATGTACGTATCAATCTCATTCCAAATGCCAAGTGGATTATCACAATTAGGGTATAAAAAAAACCAGCTCCTTTTGAAAACTGCATGCTGAATTTTATAAATGAACAAAAGCAACTCAACAAAAATCTTCCAACAGATTCATCTCCAACCTGTATTGATGCATGGGGTGGTTCCTCCCCAGATGTAGCACTTTACACTTGCCCTTATTGAATTCCATTCGATTTCTCCCTGCCCAGCTCTCCAGCCTGTCCAGGTCAAGCTGGATGGCAGCAGAGCCTTCTGGAGTGTCAGCCCCTCCTCCCAGTTTTGTGTCATCAGCAAACTTGCTGAGAGTCCACTGTAGCCCTGGTGAATGTATTGATCAGGGCTGACCCCTAGGAGATGCCACCTGCCCCAGGCCTCCCACTAGGCACACTGACCACAGCTCTCTGAGCTCTTTTCTTCAGCCAGTTCCCAAACCATCTCACCTCACAGTGATCCAATTCACACTTCCTAAGCTTGGCTTTGAAGATGCCACGACAGACAGTGTCAAAGGCTTTGCTGAAGTCAATGCAGATCACATCCACTGCCTTCCCCACATCTATCCATCTAGTGATGCCATCATAAAAAGGTATCAGGTTGGTCAAGCATGACTTCCCTTTGTTGAATGCATTTGCATATGCCACAGAACACAACCTCCTCAGTTTACTTTCTACTTGCTCTTCACATTTTTCCTCTATCTAGGGGAAAACTAAGTTACCATCAAGATCAAAAATTAAATCTGTTTATATTCAGCTGCCGTAACTCATACGAGCCTCTAAAGCCAAACCCTCAACCATCCTACTTTCTCACACATTTCTGACAACCAAGTGTACCTCACTAGGATCTCCAATCATTTCTCTGTGTCTTTTTTTCACTGTAAATAGTCTTAACACTGTGAAGGGCAAGGATGTTTAAAAAACTCCTTTTTTTCTTTCCCCCCATGACCTCTCCCTCTCATTTATACCTCTGTATAAAGTCAAGCTTGCAGCTTGTCCACACCTGCTTGTTTGTTGCCTTACCAAATCATTTTTGTAGACTTGGCAAATTAGGTCAAATATAGTTTATTCTTCCTAAAAGCAAGCATTTGTGTGTGTGTGAATACACACAAATGATTAGGTCATTTCCTTTTTGTTTTATTAAGTGAACTTGTATTAGAAAGAAAGTGCTAGATAACCCTCAAAATCATCAGGAATATTAAAAGCTGCAGCTACTCACAGGCTTGAAAGATTTGACAGGATTCCTTTAAACTTCTTGCTTGTAGATTGGGTATCTGACTGTTCCTACTGATTCAAATTAAAATGACTGAAGTTTTCTGTGTAATAAAGATAGCCAAGTACACTACTGTATTGGCATCAATCTACTATGTGGAATACAATGCACTGACAAGAATACATTATGTCAAGGTACCCCACAATACTATAAAGTCTGCAGAGTTGAGAAGAAAGCACAGAGGAGGCATTTCATGATCATTTGTAGTGGTTCATGGAAAGACATCCAGCAATATGTATTTTACAACATAAACAGACACGCAGAGAAGCAATTATAGTATGCTGGTTTTTAACGTAGTCTCATCCCAAATTATACTGGACATCTATAACAAAGTTCTAAAATAGAATCAGCTTTTTAAAATTCTCATCTACTGTATTAACTACAAGAAAATGTTGCTTGTCATCTTGTGAACTTCCGTGTTGCTTCAGAACCACGCACACTGAACTAAGGAAAACAAGTAGGCTTTTGCATCAAATTCAAGCAGAAATACTGACTGAAAGCAGACAATGTGAATGCAAATGGTAGCAGACAAAAAAAAAAAGAGTCTACTTTGCCAATGTTTTGCACCATGACCTACAAGAGTTGATAAGGTCAGGAAGTTTCTACAGCTGTCAGTAAATTGAGAAGGTTCTACTACTATTTAAATAGTAGTATCAAGTCTACAGCACAGGACTGACAACAAACTAGGGAATTATAAATTGCTACTCATAAGCTCTATGGCATTGAAGAACTGCATCTTATTTTGGACAAAGTTACCTTTCCTTTACGAACTTCTGTTAATTTACACTAAATACATCATGCATTACATAATAACCAGCTCAGCAATACTGAGGCTGGGTAGGACAGATTCCTCACAGATGCACTGAAGCAGCCACAAAGTTTATGGGCAGTAAGATATTAAAAGAAACTCTACCTTTTTTTAAAATTCACTTCATAAGTGACTATTCTATTTTAAAGTTTAAAAATAAAAATTAAAAAAAAATAAAATATATCAGGCTAAAGCAGAAGAAAAACCCTGGAGATTCCCAAGAGTAAGGTTCTACACTTTCAGGAAAGTCTCTCCAAAAAAAGCCTTTTCACTGAAAACATGAAGTGGCATTAACTATAGATACACACAGAAAGAAAATCCACATTCAGGAGTTAAAATCCAATTTCTCTTAAGTGATAATAACACTAACATGTTAACACTAAAGACAGTCTGAGATATCAGAAGCACAAGCAAAAATTTTCTATCAACAAATCTGAAGGTTTTCCAGATTTGAGTAGAGAACACCTCAAACTAAATTTGTCAGGATTGGGTTTTTCTTCCTTGAAAAAGAACAGATCCATTTTAGCAAACAACAGATGGTGGCCAAAAGGATGCCATTTTCCTTTATCAGTCCAGTAAAACACATTCCTTCTATTCCCATGCATTATGAAGCTTCTATCGTCCTTGCCCTAGAAATCATCAGCATTTGCTCCAAAAGTAACATGCTTAAGTATGATATTTAACATTAGCTGTCACTTAAAATGTTCCTTCAAGCAACAGGGTAAGTTCTCAAAATACTACAGTGTATTTCAAATTCCTATTGTAATTTGAGAAGCGCATTATAATTCTTAGACATAGTATTTTAGGAACCCTAGGTTACTCAGTAGCATTCCACTGAAGAACTGGGAAGCACTAATCTGAAGATAAGGAACTTAGTTCCTAGAAATATACCACACGTATTGATGAAAGAATTTTAGCACAGAAGTGGCTTGCCTATGATTGTGGAACCACGCTGAAATTTGAACCCTCTGAGATAAAGAAATCAATGAAACAATGTGGCACAGAAAGCACTTTTAAAATATCAAAAGAGTTGACCAAAGTAATATTTGAGGAAAGAACTTTGAAGCTAAAAAAATATATATATAGTTTTAATTTGGTTTGAATTCTATAACAAGAGATTTCTCAAGCATAACAGTGGGAACACTTAACAGTTCGTAGTCACTTAACAAGTCATATTCCTGTCAAATGTTGCATTTGGTGGATGCTGAGTATTTACTCACTTTGGCATTCATAACTGCAATTAAAAATATAAGTTTAAAAGATACTGCTCAGATGTTCAGATAACTTTGGCTTCATTTGAGATCCAGTGTCAGGCAAAACCTAGATTTTGTTTGGCTTGGTAACGTCTCGGGGTAGTCAACTCACGCGGGCACACTTTTCTCCCTAGCTTGGCAAGCCCATGTTTCCAATAATGGCCATTTACACAGCTGAGAAGAGTCTAAAGAATTCAACTTCTTTACACTGAATCCGTGCGCACCACCAGAATGGAAGACAAGCAAGAATCACCGTTGCAAACTTGAAGCTAACAAGAACATTTTGTTACTTCTTTGATGCTCATCTTGTCACTCTCCATTTCTCTGTTCTACTGACACACAGGTACTAAACAGCAACAGGAGGCCACATTTCTTTTAAATCAAAGATTAAGTCCTCTGTGTAACGGAGGAGATACTTGAATAAAGTGTCTGCCAAACACAAAATATTTTATGTCTATCCTTTGCTTATTGTTCCCCATCTTCTCTAAATCACAAGATGTCAAAGCAAGGAAGAAAGGCCAATCAAGCTGGGCAAGACACATCGCATTGTCACCAAACTCCACATTGACATTAGTACTTTTATATAACAGTAAGATTGCTCAAGTATCAAAGCAAAGGCTAGGAGGCAATTTTAGTCATAACAGAGCATTGGTATTATGATACAATTCTGCAAACCCACAAGTAAATTGTTAGTTCACCGTACACAGTAAGTTACAATACCTGAGGTTTAGTGCATTCCTGTGAGCCAAAATGAAATGAATGCCATATAGGAGGAAAGGAAAAGATGAACATTATCAGACATGCCATAGTACATTCCACCACTCTGAAGATAATCTCAAAATTGTATTAATGAGCGTCCACCATCCCCTACAAGTTGATGCTATTGCAGAAAGCCATGCCACAACTGAGCGCACTTAGTTTAATTTTTAATTCTTGAAAAGCACAGCCATGCATCTTCACTTAAGCTCTACATTTTTCTCCACATTTCCCCAGAGATACAGAAAAACTTTCTTCAGAAAATACTTTCTGAAGAGCATTCAGAGACTACTGCAAATAAAGCATGAATAATTTATCATCAACAAAGGTCATTCTACGTGGCAACTAGAGATTCCAGGTAAACCAAAATATAAGACAATCACATGTTTTGTGGAGAGCTTGAGGATGCTATCAAAGCAGTTTTATTACTTTGAATCCCACGTATCTAACACTTAAACCACAACACTTCCACAAGGAAGAGCAAGCTTGATAACTAATGTAACATATTAACCCTTTTCCAATTTGATTTTAACACTTTATTTACTGCAATATCTGAACTTTTTTTTGAATGCTTAGTTATTGAAAATTAAAAATCAGAAGCAAAGATGAGACACTGACAGATGCTGACCAAAGAATGGATGGGCAACAGGGCAACAAGCCTACAAGGTACGTGCTACAGTATGCTTAAATTCCTACATGTTCCAAAAATTCCCCACTTTCTTCAAACCTTTTTAAAAAGAAATGAAGACTAAAAAAATGAGGTCAAGAGACATAAAGCAGGGAGGGAGAAAAGACAATGCAGCCTTTAACACGTATGGTTAAAGCTGTAATAACACTATTGCTAGCAGAAGTGAATGAGAGAATGACGTATATGAGATCACCAAACACTGCAGAAACAGTGGGGAATGGGCTGTCATGGAGAGTCTTGACTACGCTGTAGAACTCATTGAAGCTTGTATGACTATTTGCTTTGTGGAGGGAGGGAGGGGAAGGCATGTTACACTTCTTAAAACAGCATTTGACTTTTATTATTGCACATTTCACAGTTTATTTGACAATCTCTTACAACTAAATATGAAATCTCCCTTGCAATGAATTTCCCAACGCGCACACAAAATCATTATGAACTTGCACAACACAATGGCATACGATGGGCTTTTGCTCTTAAGTACCAATTAAACTTCCAAAGCCTCATTAGGCATACCTAAAGTGAAATTCATGCAACAGGCAAGGACCTACGAATGCAAATGGCACTGTGTGCAATATAAATATTGCCCTTCTAGAAGTCAGATAAAAAAACAAAAAAAAAATAAAAAAAAATAAAAAAATCACACTAGAACTGTTTGCTAAGCACAACGTACACATCTAAATAATATGGACAAATGTCATTATTGCTGTAATTCCTAAAGAGTACATTATCACATATTTATTTAAAAAAAAACAACCAAACAAAAAAAAAACAAACACCCAGGCCAGTAAAATGTTTTCTCTTCAAACCAAGTGAACTGCCTCAATCCACATTAAATTTAGAGGCAATTAAAACTGTACTGAAAATTAAACTATTAAAAGCTGTTGTACAATCAAAACCAAATTGTTGGCATAAAATAGAATTATTCAACTCATGAGGAAAAGCCTTTATAATTAACAGATGTAATCAAACATCTACACACAGACACACTGAATATACAGGGAGCTGTCAAACAAGTCAAGGAATAAGGATAGGAAAGGAAAAATGGAAAAAACCCTCCAACTGCATTGAATCAAAGGCAGTATTTTAAAAAACACTAATGCTCTAACCCTGCAAATTTAAATCCATGTGGCTTACACTGTGCAAAATTCAGCCCAATGGACTCAATGAGATTAAATATGCACAAAGTTATTTATGCCTATGCCTTTATGGTTCTAGCAGATTTGGGGGGTTAAACAAATGCTAGCCAAAGGCAATCAGCTTTTCCTGTATTTCGCTTACATTTGAAATCAATCCAAAACAAACATATTAATCTAATAGAGTTTTTCCCAATTTAAAATCCATATAAAACATTTTGTAGAATAAGTCTCAAATATTAGTTTATTTTCATCTTGAGAGAGACTTCTAACATGTAAGATTATCCCCCCAAAAAGTCATGTAAAATGACCAAATGATGGGCAGATTACGTAGCTCACTGAAACACAGGTACAAAATGCTCTCAAAGTAGACACCAGTAAAGGTTAAATTAACATTTAAGTTCTGGATACCAAAAAGAAATGACAGACTTTATGCAAGAATTTGGCCTACCACAATGTAGCACAGTCCCTTTCAGGCAACAACAGTTATCATTTATGTGATTAAATGCTTCACAAACTGACCTTTTACATTGTACACTAAATTATTTGTACTGTAACTTAACATCAAGAAGCGAGAACATAACTCCTTTCACAATGCCAAATAATGACTGGGATATTGATAAATAATACATGAAATTCACTGCCATAAGAAACTTGCTTTCCAACTCTGAACTAAGATGCAGGAGGCACACATTTTGATATACTGATGGAGCCAAATTCACAGTATTTTAAGGAAAACTTCCCTAAGCAGCATACTGGTTTAGAGATACCAGGGAGTATAGCCAGTTTGGTTGGTTTTTGATAATTCTACTATTTCTGGTTTTGTGAACCATAAATACAGAGAGCTTACCGTATGGTAGCCTCTAGGTAGTGGTGGCTTCCCCACAGGATAAGGGTCAACAGTGTCAATAATTGTTTGTCGCTCCCCTTTTTGGTTGATTTTCCTGAATCTTCTTCGAGATTGCCTGTGAGAAGCCTGACGTTGAAAATACTCCTCATTTTCATCCATGTAATCAACCTACAATTGGAACAAGAGAATGTAATTTCCTACAAGAAATAAAAATGTTTCTTCTTGCTAGAAACACAACAAATCCTATTTAAAAGAAAAAAAATAATCACTTAACTTTGAATTTACTACATTTTCAGCTGTAAGAGTGAGGATACTTAATAAAACAACCCCCAAGCACAGCATCACTGAATAGGACCACTTTTCAAAAGTGACAGAAGAAAAATTCTCCCTTCCTCCCGCCCTCTTCTTACTCTTCCACAAATACAAACATTGAACCACTCAATACATTATAAAAAGAAAACTAGTTTGAGGGAGCACATGGTAGTTTTCCTACTGACCTGAATCTTTCTGTCACTTTTATATTCCCTAACCAACCTATGGCAAAAGCTTCATGCTTCAACAGGCAGCACTGGTTTTATTATTGCATTTGAGTATTTTGAGGGCATAAAATAGGTTTTCTAGTAGTCTGGATTTACATAAAATGAAACAATTTCAAAGCAACAACAGGGAGAACAGAAAATACCTATTAGGTATTTCTTAATTGCAGATTTCTTCCAGACTCCTGTTGCTTAGTCATCTCCTCTCCCCTATGCCTGTCTTTATATCACTCCTCCTTAGAAATTATCAAGGAATGCAAAAGAGACATAGAAATCCATACAGCAACTGCCAGCTAAATGGTATACTTCTAGAAAACAAATCTGGGACAATAAATCCTGACCTTGTCGTCAGATCAGAGTTACACAAACCAGTCAGACCAACTAGGGGGCCCATACAGGTGCAAATGGGGAGGCAGAACAGGCTGCTCTTCAGGAGATGCTTTACAAAGTTAGAGTTTAGTTAAGCATAGTGAAAAAGCAATTGGCATATCTCACATATGCCTTCCTTGTCTCCTAATATATTGTAACAGCTTTGTAAGGTGATTTTCCTAATGAGAATTGGAAGAGGGAGAGAGACCATTAAACACCCAAAAGAAAAAGCTAGCATTACCCAACCATCTTTAGCTGTTTACAGTGAAACCACAAAAACCTGAAAACCCACATGATCACGCCTCCAGCTGCATGAAGGTAAGTTAGCTACCTTTTTACTAATCAACTTTAAACAACTACAAGCCTAAAGCTATACCACACTTCCCTGAACTCCTGCAAGTTCTATGGAAACTGTCACTTTTTAGGAGAAAAAAAAAAAACAAAAAATAGTGTCACCCTATATTTGAACTGTCATTTATATATGGCTTAGATAACTGACATGTCTGTATTAGGACTGGATTGCTATCTCTGCCAGGGGGAGAAAAAGGCAGTTAGCCTGTTGATCGTGTATTTGTTCAGATGATGAACCCTGAGGCGGCAACTAAAAACTCTGGAGCCTGTGAATCCTCAGAGACAACAATGTTCTAATGAAACCATCCTTGTCCGTAAAAGTAGGTAGAATTTTACAATGTTCAAACTGTTTCTTCAAACCTTAGACATCTGAGAATAAATTTAACTCAAGCAAATGTTAATTACTTAAAAGCTAATCTAAAATTAATACTTTAAAGCATTTATGTTTACCTATAATAATAAAGTCAAGAAATAAATGTCAAGAAAGTTCTGTACGACACCTTAGATCTATAAAAAGATCATGTGCAAAACAGAAAACTCTTCAGGTTTTATTGGAAGTTGAAGTGTTACCAAAGCTGGGCTGTTAAATCCGAAAGCAACTGAATGAAAATATTCTTACCACAATCATTTCAGATGGCTCTAAAACAATGCATTCACAGCCACGCCTGAAGCTTCCCGCAGAACGCTTGCCAAAACTGAGGAAGAAAAATACTTCAATCAGAACCAAAATCAGAGCTATAACACAGTCCATAATTACATTTACATCTACTCCAGATATTGTAAAGCAGAGAGAAAAATGTAGACACCACTGCACAATACAAGTTTCTTACATAAGTCTTTTGATAAGTGACAGGACACCAGCAGCTGTGCATGTTGTATTTACAGCTAAATAATTCCAATAATACTAAAACATGTGTCAGTCAAGTGCTGTCTACGGAAGATGCACGGTTGATTCTGAGCTACAGTACCGAGTTTGATCCAGTATCTCCTGACAGTACAGTATAAAGTTACTTAAGCTATCTGCATTTCTGTGAAGGGAGCTAACTAGCATACATAGCAAGGAAAGAATGAGAAGGCTGACTGACTTCAATTAGCTCTTCTACTTAAAAGAAATTAATAATATAAGGATGCTGAACATGAGAGTATCCCCAAATTGAATAGATAAGGACAAGACTGTTCTGCTTTTGACACATTCCCAGCACAGTGTAATAATTAAGCATGATACTGGTTTGCATCCTGTAGGATAAAACACAGTTATTTTCACTCCAGTTTTTGAAGTGCTCTGCCTGCAGGACACGAATGTGTGTGTCTGCAGGCTTAACTGCTGAGAATCCTCAAAATGCAGCAGTGAAGGTGAAGCGCAGAGAACCAGTACATAATTCAGTGAAATACAAGACCTTTATGGTTAGATTCTTAATCATATGCCCTCAGACTGGAAGAACACACAACCAGCTCAAGTTTGTTGCTGGGATGAGTGCTTCCCCCTCCTTGTAGTTCATATTTAACCTGCCAGTTCAATGCCAGACCTTTCCCAGCACAGAGAGGAGTGCAGGGCAGATGACAATGTGGCTGGAACTTGAGAACCCCGCTTATAGCCTGCTGCAGCAACCTGCCCCCTAATTTAGAAAGGGCCAATATAACTACTTAGCCTTTCCCTTCTTCAACCCAGCTCTGCAACAGGCATGCGACACCTTCCCAGCTGAAGCTCAAGGCCAGCAGCTATTAAATGAGTTTATGAAAAAGAAACCAGTCTCCATAAAACTGTAAAATCTGAATTTTCACCAGTCCTGTAATGCACTGCCATGGAGATGCTCTTGAAAGAGTTACTTCTCACACATCATAGATTGTTTGATTTCACACAAGCCAACTGCAGATGCTCCTATACTGTTCAGAATGGTTTCTCTAGACAGTCTGTACTGTCTATTCTCCTGTCCCGCCCAGCAATTAGGAGAAATAAACAATTTAACTTACTACCCAAAAGGCTAATCTCTTGACAACAGCCCGTTTATAGCTCAAAGAGAAGGCAGCCAGATAGTGAAAAGAAATGCCAGCTGTGCTTATTCATCAAAATAATCATCACATTTAATGGTACACAGGACTTCAACAGTACAGAAAAATTTCCAGAATACTAAGCCTCTTGAAAAGGAGCATTCAATAAAGTCTCTCAACAGAGTGCATTTTTTTTCCAAGAGGCAAACACATGCTTCCTCCTATAGACCAGAAAAAAAACAAACCAACAAACAACACAGGGTGTTGTACCAGAAAATAAAACCATTATCTTGATGCATTATACTGCTGCAAAAGTGTCAGACTTAATTTCTTGGTCAATAACCCGAACCACAAAGTTTTTTCCTTAAAAAAAAGTACACAAAGTTATTCCTTAAAAAAAGGAAAGGAGGCGGAGAGGAAGGAGAAAGTAAATCACCTCGCAGACTGAAAAACAGCAATGCAAAAATGGCAATTAGTAAGACAGGTTATTTGATATTCTAACTGAAAACAAACACAGCAATAGTCCCTTTCCTCTTGCCAACCCTTGCCCTCCCCGGATTATAGACCTAAACCAAGGGTTACACTAATGCTAGATTTTTTGCCAGCCGTTTTCTAGTCTCACAGCAAAAACTGATTTCATCAGCAAATGCAAGTACACTTTTCCACTCCACTATTTCTTCTTCCTCTGTTGCTGTCTCTAAGTATCAACTTTTAATTTCTGCCCGTTGCTGATCACTGCTGACAAAAGTTTCAAGCTTTAGCAAACAGGGTAAGGAGAAAAAGGCGTGGTTTGGATGTGGTTTTCTATTCTTGAATAACTTGTTGGGATTTTACTCTTCAGCACAAGGGAACAGGTACTCGAGACATTTAGACTAAAGACATGCATGGAATTATTGAAAAGAAAATTCTTTATTTCTGTTCTCAGTAAATAACCACATCATTGCTGTACTGCTCATATTCCCACGGCAGCACAGAATTTATCAGAGCAGACAGTTCATGACTCCTATCTATTATCTCTGACCAAAGATCACAAGGCACTTGAGGCTGCAAACAAACTCTGTTATCTTTGTGAAGTATTGTAGGCAAGAAAGCAAGCAAATCAAAGCAGGAGAAAGTTAAATGACCTCTCTTCTCAGATATGCCACAACAGCTAAACCTCCTGACTTCCTGCTGCTAGCTCATGATCGGTAAGAAATTCACATAGTCAGGGAACATGAAGAAAGTCTCCTGGGGTTGTCCACTACATCTGGACACTTCAGAAGTATTCAGCTTTGACGGTGGTAGACATCCATCACAGCACTGCATGCTGTCTCCTGCAGAACCACACTTTGCTACCGACATCAGCCACGCACGTACCTGTTGACGTGCAAATTAGAGAAACAACTGGGATCTTAGGGCATCACCAACCCCGCTGTATCAGTTCAGAAGACTGACAGCAAAGTCAGTAGGCTTTACCAGAATTCATTTCCCAGAGCTTCACACAAGAGCAAAAAGCAAAGCCCAACAAGACCTTCAGTGACACTCTTCTTTACCTGAAATCCTAGCTGCAGTAACTAGCCACCAGATAGACAGTGCCACCAAACACACTTGATTTAATTGAAAACGAGCTATTTCAAACAATAGTAAGCAATAAAAAGAAGCAAACACCCAACACCTAGTACAGCCTGTTTACTAAGCTGACCAAAAAGCCCAAGCTGTAAAGTCTTTTAAAGAATACCAGGAAAGGAACTTCATGCAAGGGATGACGTGCAGGCATGCAAGCAGCTGTGAGCGATGCTAGGTATTGGAAACAGTAGCAGCAAATACAGTTTCTGTGGAAGGGCTCACAGATTATCTTCGTATTACCAGCTCTGTTACAGTCACTTTTGCTAGACACTGTTCTTTCCAAATTTTGACGCCAAACTTCTCACAGAATGTGTGTTCAACTGCCCCAATTTATCACAAAATACACAGTCTGTGTGAGCGCTGCCCAGTTAAATGGACAGAGCCTTTATTAGCAGCTTTCACTGGACTAGGGATTTGATAAGTTTATTGCTTCCCTTACTGTAGCTTGACATGAGCCTTTGGATAGATGACTTCCTTATGGAAGTCATTTTTGGTTTTGTTTTTAAAATGCACTAGAGAATTTTACATAATATAGACTTCACAGTTGGCTGTATCATACCATTCCTTAATAATTATAAACCAACACAATTTTGATAGAAAAGACAAAATTTCCTACCTAAGCCTTATTAATTTCAGCTCCTAAAAAGAGCTCATTTACAGTTATACAGTCAGTGATACACCCGAGAGAACTCCAACTTTACAACTAGTTTTCTCTGAACTTGTGACATGCACAAGAGAATTTCACCAGAGGAAGCTAAGGCAGTATAAATTTATCTTTGCAGTGGTGGCTGTCAAAATAGGATGTAGCCATTGTAACAGCAGTTTAGATGGCCAGAAGGCTGTCTGCTCAGGACGTTGCTGCCTCACCTCATTCCCCAAAGACTCTTGCTCTACAGAAGCTTTTTTAATGCCTTTTTTTTTTTCTGCTACCACAAACTCTGACTTGAGGTTCCCCGAGTATCAAACTTCACAGATGCTCTGGCAGTACCTGTCCT
Organism: Chloroceryle amazona; assembly: GCA_027560015.1. NCBI lineage: Eukaryota > Metazoa > Chordata > Aves > Coraciiformes > Cerylidae > Chloroceryle > Chloroceryle amazona. The sequence continues at coordinate 101,232 of JANHFX010008849.1, forward strand.
AGGAGCAATTTCACTTCTGGAGTCCTTTTCTATTACAGTTACTTTTATTCCCCATAAAGCTACTGAACGCAGGTTGTCAATACAAATCTACTATATATAAAAAACCCCCTATCTTTAAAGTTACACAAAGCAAATTTGGTTGCAAGAATCCACTTTACAGTAACAATTTTAAAAGCAGATGATAAAAAAATGGTTAACTCTTAGAAGGTTAGATATTCTTCCCAAGCAACTGCACCCTAACATTACTACTCCGTGCAGCACTTGATAAAAGTCTAATTTCCCATGACTATGACAAGGAATTATTTCCAAATAAACTCGGGTACTAAAAAAATAACTTTTGTTCAATAGATGCATTAAAATCAGGTATTTTAATCCATTTAAGTAACTTACAACTTAATTTCCATTCTAATGCATTCTAAAATTGAGTTTACTCTGACTGGAGGTGACAGTTCCCTCCTTTGTAAGTGTACCTTACTACATACATATCTCATCTTGTTAGCTTGTTACACTTAAAAGTAAACAGTTGGCTAAAGAACAGATGTATTACAATTTACAATATGCTAGTTATTAGAAGATGAGTTTGAAATGAAATCTAAGGGTTTCCATGTTTCCCAAGTTTACACTTCCAGTTTTCATTAAGAAAAATCTGTACAATTATAAAACTACTATTAGTGCAAATCTGTCCGTGGTTAATAAACATAAAAATGAGACCAAGACCACTACTTGCATTTATTCCCCTTCAAATTTATTATATTTATTAACAAAGCAACACAACAAAATCCCTCTATCAACTGAACCACCTAAAGATACAAAGCAACACATTAGTTTTTCTAAGCACTTATACACAGAGACAGCCCAAAACTCCACTATATTGAGGGTGGCTCGTTTTATCATCACTACACTGGCGACCAACTCAATTTTCTCCAGAGGGGACCCATCCATTTCCCCAGCTCCCCAGACGTGCTCGTGCACACATCGCAGAGGTGCTCTTCTCAGCGCTCACAGGAGCGGTGGCAGCTGCTGAAGAGGGTCCACATCCCTATCAGCATTCAGCCCTGTCCCCTTGCCCTGGGCCTCCACATTCCTCTTTTCACATCAGCCCAGCTCCCAAATGGAAAGTTTATCTCCACGCTGGAATGTACACGTATTCATCAAAAGCGATGCAGGCTCTCAAGAAAACTCTGCTGATGACAAGCACCAAGAAAAGGGTTTTCAGTGAGAAGCCTTTTTCTTCCTTCCTCTTAGAGATCAAAGACCACTCACAGAAAACCCAGTTTCACTAGCAACAACTAATTGTCAAACAAGGACATAGAAAAATTTAGGTTTCCTTCTATAATGTAATCTTAGTCTTAATTTCTTTAGATATTCACCACCTTGCATTAGCTTAACATCGTAATTAATCCATGTATGAATTACAAGGCAAAGAAAGCTCCACAAGATACAGTCAGCTGTAAGGCGCGCGTTCTTCAACATATTTTTAAGTGCAAAACACCATTATAGTTTCATGCCTTGGTAAATACTTGGAATGAAGCTGCTGGTTTAGAATAAAGTTATTTAATTGGCATTTCCACTGCACTCAAAAGCATATTCCCTTTAGCCATGTTCTAATGCAAGGGAAAACACAATTTCCTCTTTCACAAGTTCTTAGAATTTTTCTACGATGCATTTAAGCAAGGAAATAAATTGCATAGAAATTCATGATAACAACAGATCTTAAGTAACATAGGCCCATATGTCCAAACTCTTTTTGTGAAAAACATACTGCTTCAGTTGACATCTACACAGAGAAGAATCACAGACAGCTATGAAACTAAAAACCTGAGGTATTGCATTAAGCACGTTTAAGTATTTGAAGTCAAGTCAGAATCTTCATTTGCTTTTACCTAGCACCCACACTAGAAATACTATTACTACCACCACTATTTACATTCAAGTGCTCCCTACTGCATTTCCCATCTTCCCTCTACCCTCCATTTCCCAGACTGGATGCTTTATTTGCTGCTTGGTGTTGCTTCCTCACACCAGCGCCATGCCCTTAGCCATGACAAGCAGCTGCTTTCCATCAGCACATGTTATTCTCGGAGGATACAGAAGCAAACACGTGCAGAATGTCTGGTTTCTGACAAATCCCAAAGTGAAATCTTGATGTAACAACATTTAATTTGCAAAAATGCCAAACTGAATTAGATTCATTTCTAAAGAAAACTTGTCACACCGAGTTCCTGAACAAAATCATATAGAGTGGTATTTTGTAGATACCTAGATGGAGAAAAAATAGGGACTACTTTCTATCTGCCACTTAAGTAGATAGTAAGGGATTCAGTCAAGTGCTTCTGACTTTGGGTTTTTTTTTTAATTATAAAGCAACATTTTTTGGTTTGGTACATCCAGATTAGAATGAAAAACATCAGTCCCTCTTAATGGCTTATTTTAAGCACGCTAGATTTAGCTGGGTTAATGTGCTGTGAAACCTGCACTGCTCCTCCACCCAACTCACCCTTGCCAGAGATGAAAAGAAGAGAGTTACAATTTAGAAGTGTGTATACATGCATAAGACATCCCTAGGGAAATGCTGAAGTGTTCTGATGAAAACTAAATTTGGCATGGCCATTTTCTGACCCCTCAGAAAAAAAAATAAAGCACTTCATGCATGCAGAGCTGCTCGAATGTGAACAGCCCCCCACTGGGGATGATGCAAGGAGGGAAAGTAGCAGCAGGTTTCCCCGTGTTCAAAGCTGCGTGCGGGAAGCTCTACGGAGAGCAAGTGTTTTTCAACTAAAAGATGGAGGCTCGTTATCAGGAAATTTGAACTTCTGTATAATATAGGCTGACTGCTCTGATTCTCCTTCCAATGAGTGCCTGCCTTTTAGAAAAAAAAAACAAGCAAATAGGCAAGGGAAGTCCAAGCTGCTTTTCACTTGTGCTAAATATCATTTACTTAAAAGGTGACAGTCATCTGCATATCAAAATCATCAGTAGATTCATATTTTTCTTATTTAATTCTTCCAATGTTATTATATTTTTAGTTTTGGTGCTTTGTCTGTTTGTTTTCAGCAAGACCAGACCATTCCTGTTTTAACAGAAATGCTTTTCATTTGGAAGGAAAATTGAGATGCTGGCAACGAGAGTATAGGTAGAAGCTGCATTTGTGGACCTGTCACTGTTTGCAAATCCTGGAGATGTGAGCTCAGTACACACCACAGATAAGGATCAGTAGAGTTATCCAGTGACATCTGATAGCTTGAATGTTTACAGTCACAGATAAAACAGCTCATGTGTCAGGCAAGGGACTCAATTGCAACACCACAGCTAAGTATGTGCCACTTAATACTTGGCTTAGGAGCATGTACATGGGAGTGTTTCACAAGAGAAAAAAGAGCCTCAACCGCCGCTACAACTCCTTGCTTGACCTGGGACCAAAAGTACCTCCTGCCTGTGGGGAAGGACAAAGGGTGTCAAGGACAATAACCCGGTGCTGCAGCAGGAGGAACAACCCAGCAAGCCAGACAGAGAATGCCTGACGACTAACCAGTGCCTCTGAAAGACACTGAAATTATAGGATAAGCACTTTTATAGTATATAAATGCTTTCATTCCTGCTAAAAAATGTATGAAAGTTAATTTGTACTCCAGCTGAAAGCTTGATTAAACTCCTTCAGTATTTTGAACGTGTTCAGTTAGCATCCTACAAATGACAGACTACAGTACTTGATCTGTGTAATAGTCATAGGGATTTCATTATTTCTTATGCAAATACGACCCAGATCAGAAGTTGCATTAATCTGGTAATTTAGAGCTGACTACTGAAAGCACTTCAAAGAAGTTCCTGAAAACCCACAGTGAATAATTTGAAATTATCTAGGTTCTGGAGGCTTGCTTCCAGAGAAAGACCCTTCAGTCAAGCCCTGAAGCACGTGCCTCATGGTCTTCATACAGCTTTTTCTTTTAGCACAGACTACTGTTTTGAAAAGGTGATTAATTTTAAAATTTTACCTAGTCACCAGCCTGTGTATGGTAACACGTTTGACTAGTTTAAGTAAAAAACCAACTAAACAAACAACAACAACAACAACAACAAACAAAACAACAAAAAAAAAAATTGAGTAATATTTCAATTTGTTGCTCTTCACTTTAGCTTTTTTAAATATTACCATAAAACTGAAGCTAGGCTGAAAAATGGTTAAAAACCCAAACTGACAAAGTGCTGTAAAGACTAACAAATTGTGTTTCAAATTTACTGCAAGTGAGGGTAGATGCTCAGGGCCTTTATAGCAGCAGGCCAGCCTGAATATTGTTCAGACTAGAATACCAGTCAGGCTTCTTTATGACCCTTTCATAAATACTAAATAAGAAAAATGTGTTTAAGAAGTTCTCCTGTGAAATTCCAGATCTGTATTTGTAAACTCTATAGACAAATACATAGATAAATGGGAATGTAGCAGTAGTAGCAACAACAAAATACAGCTTGTTGCACCAGGTCAACTTTGCAATGTCTCTGGTATTGAAAGCTAGAAGGCTGGTACCTCATCAGAGCAGCTGACAGAAAAGATCTTTGTTTGAAAAAAGCAAGCCTGATTTTATTTTTAAATTTATTGCGGAAAACATTCAGAGATGAAAGCTCTTTTCTTGACCTCCTTTGGTTTTTATTTCTTTTTTTAAAATAAGGTTTTAATAAAGACAGCTTTGCTTATGCTTCGTCTTAATGACGTATGTTTTGCCATGGAGATTACGATGACATCAAAAGATCTACATAATGGTCTCAAAGAACAAGAAGCAGTAGGAAAATATTACTTGAGACAAGACCTTGACTGAACACAGTTTGGCTTATTAACATGCATGAAATTCAATAAAAGTGAGGAGTATTTTTCCAACTTCATACAAAGCTGTCAGAAGTTAGATTGTAAATGAAGACTGTTTTTTTAACCTTGAAAAATAGATAGTAAGCTTTTTTATGTCCCCTTGTAGAAATTCATAACTCAAGTATTAGAAATTTTCATTTTTTTCCAAATTACTAACTTTTTTCAGCTTTTTTTTTTTGACAAGAAATCTAGGGGGTTTGTAGTAAAATAAGAGCATACATATTGACATTTTCCACCCTGAGTTTTTATGTCTGGCTCATTCAATAGAACTGCTTTGTTCACCTGGAGGGCTAAACACATAACCTCAGTTACTAGTATCCAGAAATCTTATTAGTACAGTGCAGATGTATTCAAGATATCTTTGTAATAAGTGCCCTAGAACTGTAAAAGAATAAACAAATTAAACCAGAAGAAAAATAGCGACAATTTTCTTTTAGCTATTTAGCTTATTATCTGAAAATAAATTAACCCTCACTCAACATGTTATACTACATCTACTCTCCCTGGATTTATTTTTTAGAAGCATTTGAAACTTTATCATCACTTGAAAGAAAGCTCTCGCATTTTAAAGTGTTCTACAGTACAGAAAAACATTTTGTTAAAAACACTATTTGTAGAAGACTTACAATAGCAAAAACTTGCTAATAATCAAAAAGAAAATAACAAAACCAAACCAAACCACTTCTGATTCCTTCCACTTTTCCACAAGCCCGCAAATAAGTAAGAAAAAGTCATTACTTCAGTTTATTAACACTGCCCTTCAACAGAAGTCAATAGAAGTTTAGCTCACCCGAGTTCCACAAGACAAAGTAAAGGCTCATGCACGAAAATACATGCAGGGACAGCTATCCTGGATCACTAATTGCTCTTCCTTTTGCCCTCAGTAGGAATCTCACAGTGCCCTTTTCTCAAGCAGATTCTGAAGGGGTTTTTTTGATGTATTGCAGGTGTGCACTAAAACTCAAAACCTTAAATACTAATAAATTGAATGAGAAGGAAACATAAATCAGAAAGAACAGATTGCAGGACAGGTCATCTCACCAGCTGCAATATCAGCTGAAAAAGCAACAGTTTTCTTACAGATATCTTTCATTTGCAGTGTAAGCTGAGGGTGAATACACATGTAAAACAGGGCTGGCATCTAAATAACTACATAGTTTATTCTCCCCTCCTTAACTTCTCAGAAAGAGCTCTCAGGTTTTTTTCTACATCCCTGCTTGTATGCAAGTACTTTATTTTCATTTCAGCACCAGATTTTGATAATAAAATCAAGCCCAAAATTTTATAAACTAGATACCAATGTGAGAACTGGTGAAATGAAATGAAAAGTTTCATATAATTATAATGTATGCATGAACGATAAAATCAAAACCAAAGATGAGCAGTGCTTCCACGATTGATTAGATGTTGCTCTCAATTCCTTCAAATCATGACGTGCTCCATGAGAAACCCTAATGCTGGTGCTAGAAAGGGGGGTCTAACCCATAAGACACAAAATAAGCTGAAGAGTCAGCAATAAAACTCACACTGCTTCAAGGCTAATTTTTGTTGCAGCACGTTTTAGAAACCAGGTATCAACAAAGAAGCACCAAAATTTTTCCAACAATGACAATACATCAACATCCTCAGGAAAACAAAACAAAACCAAACCAAACCAAGATTTCAGTGGAATGAATGCTTTGCCCATCCATCCTAGAGAGATTTTTAAATATTACCCCAAATAAAATAAATAAATAAAACCCACAACAAAACCACAATTTAGTCCCATTTTTTAAACAGTAAAGAGCCATAATTTTAACCAGACGTAAAACATGTAAAAACTGGGATGTGAGAGTTGGCATCATTGACAGATGTCAGACATTATGTTTCCTCTGTCAGCTATTCTCAAGGATTCTCTCCTTCCCTGTGTTTTCTTTTTTCTAAAAGATTATCCCCCATGAATGTAGTCTGTTAAACGTCTTTGTTTCATTTTATTTTTTTTCTTAAGGTCTCCTTCATTTGCTTTGATCTAGTATGTTAGAGTCATGCTTACACAGGGAAAAAAAAATAAATCTACCAGCCATGTTACCTCAGATTTTGTTTCTCCTTAGCACTGGCTATATCCAATTCCCAGACCACACTGAAAAATTCATTATACTCATTCTATACAGCAAGTGCAAAAATAACTGAAATTGGCTCACAGGTGGGACTTGCCATAAAAGCAGTGGTTTGGATTTATCATGTAAAATGCTTTGTTTCTGTGCTCCAGATCACAAATTCCCAAGCATAATTTTGTCATTAGAATAGGTACATTTAACATTTTAATATTTTTACATGCAGTGTCAATGGGGAAGATGAACACCATTGACCTGAATGAAACACGAGAAAAGCCTACTTAAAAAAAAATAAATCAATTAGAGCAACAGTGGCAGGAAATGTCATCTTAGCTTATGATTACTGTATGTGAAATAATGAACAACTGGACCAGAACAAGGACTTCTGAATCTACAAGCTCTACAACTTCAGTTAGTGATGTCCTACCTAAAGGAAGCGTATGAAGTTGTTCTGTACAGCCCACCAATGCACTCGAGCATCAGCAGGTGATCCAGAGCATCTCAAGCCCATCATCAGGTCTTTCACAGGGAAAAAAGACAGACATCTGTCACTCCAGGATGTACACCCAGAAACTACTGCAACTATTGCACTTGTGAGGGCTTCTGAAGTTGGCTCTTCTCCAGCCACGAGCATTTCCACCCCTGAGAACCTCTTCACCGTAAGAGAAATCACAGACTAGTAGAATGGTTTGAGTTGGAAGGGAACTTAAATATCATCTAGTCCAACTCTCAACATCATTGTTTTTCAGTCTTGTCCCCTGTCTAGCATCAGCTCCCAGAGACACTTGCCTTTCGTAACTCAAGCCTCTCAAATCCCCCACTGAATGATACTAAGGGAGCAAGTGGTCATCCAATCATCATACTACAATTTTATGTTTCCTCTACCAGACACACAATGTCAATTTAGACCCTGTTCTCAGACACCTACTCTTGCAAGAGACACCTATTTTTCAGAAATATTCAGGCTCACTTGAAAGTTACTCAGGTCATTTGACACTTTCTGCTTCACCGTTACCTTCACGTCTCCTCATTACAAACTTGGAAGAAAGCCTGGTAGCACTAGCCCTGCTACATTAGATTTCTATTTTTATTTTCAAAAGATGCCAGCGTAGTAGATTACGTCCCTTAAAATTTTATCAGCTGTGCAAGAATGAAATTCCAGTAGCATTGAAATAATTGTTTTGACAGGAACAATGCCAGGCACACCACCCAATCTCATAATTTCGGAACTGTGTTCTCTTCTATTTTCCAACACCTCAGATACTGGCAGCACACTTGGAAGATGACCAACTTCAAACCTTGATGAACTCTTAAAATTATTCAGCACAACAGGAGATGGGGGGATAGATCAAAATGTATGTAATACCCGGCTAATTTAACTGTAAAAATTATTTTAAGTATTCAGAATTTAAAATAAAAACCTGTACACCAATTTCTGCAAAGAGTAAGGACAGTTTCAAATGACATTACTGGTACAAGTGGCGTGTATTCTGTATCACAAACTTTGCTGTAACAAGCAGCTGACATGAAAAGACAACACCCACTTAATTTATGGCTCCAATATTTGACCTACAGTCACATATTCTTGTGCTGACTGTGACTAAGTGAGGAAGCCAGATTCAGAGAGCTTGAAACCCTCCCCACATGTCCTCCCTTCTAACCAGACCTCAGGGACAGACCCATGGCACCTCCAGCTCCTCTAGGACCTCACAAGGAAGAGGACAACGCCATGCATCAGCGCGCTCCAGGCTTCAGTCATAACATGATACCAATGGAAGATGAGCAGATTCAAGCTAGATGGCCAGGTCAGGCACTGCCAATAAAACGTTCCCTACTCTAAGTAGCCTTTTATTTTCTCCCGAGTAATCACAGTCACGTGTACTGTGATAGTCCAATTTTGTGCTTGCAGGTAACAGTAAACATAGAAATCATAGACATACACGTCTGGGTTGGAAGGGACCTCCAGAGGTCACCTAGTCCAACCATCCTGCTGAGAGCAGGGACATCCTCAACTAGATCTCCATCCAAAATGACATACACAGGAGATGCAGATGGTAGATGCAGATGGTACAAAGCAATTAGTGTTGCTCTCAATATATATTTGTGAATGATTCACAGTAGACATATACTCAGCCACAAATGCACTAACAACTCCACTACTACTGCCACCTTCTTTCTTCTGCTGAAGAGCTCAGTCTTTCCTAGATTAAACTGTAAGATCACACCACTTCATGCTTCAGTTTCAGCTAATGGACTGAGATGCTGAACCAAGGCATTCAAACCAGACAGAAGAGAAGATGGCACTGGAGGTCAGCTCACAACACCACCGTACTCTGTACCTTCCCACCAGCCTTTAGAGATCGCCACGCGCGTGGCTTCAGCACAGCACTAGTTGGGTACAGAAATGTCAAAGCAACAAACAGATCATGGGAAAAAACAGCAGTGGGAAAAAAAAATATGAGTGAGAGTTCTGAGGGCAAACGAAATGCAAAGCACAGGTTTTCAAGTAATTTCTTATTTAAAACTATAACCTGGAGAGTTATTTTTCTTTACAAATATCCAATGTATGGTCTTCATGTTTCCAGCTTGACTCTGCGCTGCTGATCACAACCCTCTGAACTCTGCTGTTGAGCCCGTTTTCAATCCACCTCACAGACCAACTGTCTATGACACATTTCTTGAGTTTTTCTACGAGGATGTTGTGGGAGACAGTATCAAAAGCCTTGCTGACGTTAAGGTAAGTGACATCTGATGCTCTCCCTTCATCTATTTGGTCATGGCTTTATAGAAGGATATCAGATTAGCCAAGCAGGATTTCCTTTTGGTAAATCCACGTTGGCTACTCCTGATAACCTTCTTTTCCTCCATGTGGTCTCCAGATGAGCTGCTCCATCACCCTTCCAGGGGTGGAGGTGAGGCTGACCCAGTTGCCTGGGTCTTCCCTCTTGCCCTTTTTGACTAGAGGGACACTGGCTTTCTCCCAGTCATCAGGCACCTCTCCTGTTCTCCATGATTTTTCAGAAATGATTGAGAGCAGCTCAGCAACAGTATCAGCAGCTCTTTCAGCACCTATGGACGCACCCACTGGGGCCCATGGATTTGTGCATTAAGATATCAGTTAAGATATATGTAAACCACACCAAACAGCATGTCCCAGGAATCATAACTATTAGGAAGTAAGTTTCAGGATGCATAAAGCTGTGTACATGCATGTACATGGCCAAGAGTTCTGCTCCAGCACTATTGCACACACATGCATGACCTATCAAACCAGGCAAACTGCCCAAATCCCTAAGAAGTTTTCTTCTGAGAGGTTATTTTTCTTAAGTTAATCAGGACACACATGGACAAGACAATTCTGCACAATTTTTTTGAGCTTTATTATTGCTTTAAATACATTCAAAACAAGTCCATTTCTTCAGTGGCTCTCCAGTAGAATTTGATAGTCCATTCCATTTTTTAAGTTGGTTTAGTATAGGAAAAGACCATAGGGCTAAACCATCAATATTTAAATAGAAACGTCTGGGTTGGAAGGGACCTCCAGAGGCCATCTGGTCCAACCCCCCTGCTGAGAGCAGGGACATCCTCAACTAGAGCAGGGTGCTCAGAGCTCTGTCAAGCCCAATCCTGAATGACTCCAGGGATGGGAGAGATGCATCCTTTTCAGTTTTGAAGGGAAAAAAAGCAGATGTTCTCTCAACTTCAAAACTTAATCTTTTAATTAGAGGAAAAAGTTTAACTATTTGCTCTGATATGTTAAACTTGCCAATTTGCTGAAGTGAGAGCAGGTCCACGTTACCATATGAAGTGGTGAAGTGAGAACTTACTGGGTGTGGCAGCAAGGAAGAAAAAGAAGAGGCTACAGCAAGGAAAGAGTGCAGGTGAGCAAGTAGTTAAAGGTAAATGCAAAGCCAGGTTTGCACGTAGCAAGTGAGCATCACAGCACACCCAAGCAGAACAGTGCACACCACCCAGATGATCTTGGAAGAATTCTAGGAGAAAAGCAGAAATTAAAAAATAAAAAAAAAAATCAAGCACCAGAGCCTACTATCCTAAGAAAAAGTGTCTAGCAACTCTGCATTTTGTTGCTGCTAAGAGTTATGCAACCATCCTCCAGTCATGCAGCTCACAGGCAAGCATGAGGTTAGCTGTTGGAGAGCTAGAAGATGTTTTTGTAGTACAGCTCCAAGTCAAATAAGATGAAAGACAACAGTAAAATTTACATTAAAAGCAAAGTCATGGAACAAAAACCACACAGGAAGCCTGAGCAGCTGAGCAAATGCGATGAGAGCATGGAGCAGACCTAGAGATGCTGTAGGCCATTCTGAAAGATATTTTGAGGGGCTGTCACATTACTGTTGTCAGGAACCACATGAAGACACAGACAAGCCAGGACAACCTTCAAGGAATTGTATTTTCTGCTCATTTATTTTCTGGACTACATATATGAACCTAATTCTACCACATGAACTGCTGCAGGGTACAGATGCTCAGGGGAAACAGTGTAAGTGTTAACTTGTGCTAGTTTAGTGATCATGGTGGAAGGAGGAAATTAAAGAATTTTCAGTTTGAGTGTAAAATGTGCCTGATATGTTAAAGAAAGGGACTATCAAAAATGGTCATAGTAAACTATGGGGGGGGCATGGGGAGTCTTCCTCACATTAAGATGTCAGAATAATGGTACAATTTACAGAAGTTAAACAGGAGAACAAGGTTAAATTTTACTTGTATGTCACCAGAAATATAGCAGCTCTAACTGTTCAGGTCAAAATTCTTTATAAGTGAATTGCAAATTTAGCAAAATATTGTTAACTGAAGATAATCCAGCCTTATCTTCTGTACACAATTTGCTAGCTTGGCATTTGAACAAATGCTACACAAACTATAATGTAATAGGGAAATAGTTATACTATTTTCACAAAACAGACAGTTTAGATGTTAAAGTTTCCAAATCCAGTTACTTGATTTAGGACTTCCTGTATTCCAACATCCCATCTTGAACAATTTTTAGTTTTTTGAATTAAAGACTTGTCAGGTAGCTAGCTTGCAAGTAGCTCTACAAGTCACCCAGTTCATTATATAACTTCAGAAAAACTGGCATCTCTCCACTCATTTCAAACTATTTCAAGTAGCAGCTAGTTTTGTTGGGTCTTTTAAAGACCTTTTTGTTCCCTAACTATCTATTATCTTTCAACAAAACCTCTCTCTCCCCCCAGAGAACAACAGCAATCAAAGATGTGGAAACAATGATTCGAAAGGGGGGGGTTACCTGACAAAATACACAACAAAAAAAGCATTTCCAGTGTTATCCAACCAGTCTGAGGATACTATACCTGAAACTGATTCAAAGAATTAGCTAACAGAGGCCCCAAATGTGATTAATATGCTGAGCATATGCATTTTAATAGAGTGATATCCAACAAAGAATAGCAAGTGCTCTTGAAATTCATGGGGCCCAGGCACTGCCGAGTCATTGTGCAACGAAGCCGAGCTCAACAAAACCAGGAGGGTGCACATGAGGAAGCCTGCAGTCTGAACAGCACCAGCAGCTCCTGAGGTCCTGCTGGGAGGGCTGGATGCAGCTCAGAGAACCCTTGCAAAGGAATTTACTACAGGTACATGGGGCAGAGTGTCAAAAAAAGAGAGTAATTTAAAGATAGGGAAAAAAAAATTGTTTGGGGGATAGGAGGGATGGATTATTTTAAGTTCCAGGTGAACAGCCCTTAAATGTTGTTCTTAGTCACAGGACCTGTAATTTTTCTGTCCATTCTTCCAGGAAGAATCTCAAGCTTATTGTTTATCTTATTAAACCTCACCTCTCCTCAAGTGTCAAAAACTGTCTGAAGCACAAGCAGTGCTGTAATTCACAGGAACAGAAGATTGCTCCGTAACCTATATACAACCACCCTACATTAATTCAGATATCATATATCCCATCTCATGGCATCCAAAGTTAGCACTTTCTGCCAGCTTTTTTCCTGGCATTGCTTGTTCATGGATGACATATGGGACAATTTTCTTCCCACTGCCAACAGCGGGGATCCTGTAATTGTTGTTGTGCTACTCTTTACGATGATCAGTATTGCACCGTTTGATGGCACACGAAATATCCCATTTTATCAGCAGTGCCTCTCCTCTTACAGATAGATGTAAGACACTTGCTTACACCAAGAACATGCCACCATCATCAAAAGGAAATCCCAAGAGCAGCATTTCTCTCCCTTTGACAGACAGATTTGAGCATCTAACTGCTCATATGCCAAGCAGCACTAGCTCTTAAGTGGTATCCCATTATTTAAATCTGTAAGGAAGTTTCCAGTCCTTTCATTCTTATCATACCATACAGTGATAGGTCATTCTTTCATTCTGCCTTTCAAAATTTTTATTACATGCTATTTGTTTCAAAGGAGCCTTTCATTAATCTGAATGCATATGCATACAAACAGCATTTTAAAATGGTTCTGCTCTGCTTCACCTAAAATGATCAAGTTCAGCAGCCTTAGTCTAAAAATCCTTGAAGCCCTTTGCATTATTTTTCCAAAGCTCAAAATAAACTTTGAGCATCTCACACTCAAACTTCTCTTTTTCCATGCAAAATACCACTCTTCATTGCAAATCTATTTGCATGAATCACAGCCAAACTGGCAGTAACACAATCTAGGCATATACACACCGAAGACTTGTGCATGGTAAGTAAAGCCTCAGACAAACACTGTAAGCTCCAGTGCATTCTACAATTTAAAGTTTGATTACTCACAGGAATAGACTACTTGGTACTTTACTCCATTTCTCGGGTTTTTAGTGGGTTTAATTTTCAACTGACAGTATCTGCACAATGCTTTGCATGTTCGTACACTACCCACAATGATGGGCTTTCAATTCTAGCTACAGGAATAAAACACTTACCACTGCTAGTAAAGGTAGGAAAAAATGTGTTTATTCATGTACTTCTGTGTTTCATTAAGCAGAAGACACTGTCTTGTAATTCTAAATATTTGCTACATCTCATGCTTTACATTTAAAATAGAGAATGCAGGACATTCATAGCTGACATACCTGCTCCTTGGAAGAAACATCGATTCTTTAATGAAGACGGAACCAGACAGCAGGATATACCAACAGGTACCAATATCATCAGGACTGTAATAAAAACAAACCAAAAAATAATAAATAAATCACCATTAAAAAAA
>JANHFX010008850.1:0-18709 GCA_027560015.1 Chloroceryle amazona
GGCTGAGCGGGTGGAGTGGGGCGGGGCAGCCCAGCCCTCTCACGGCAGTGCACGGGCGGTGTGACGTCGTGACGTCATGACGCCGGTGCTATGAGCGCGGCGCCACCTGGCGGCAAGGGGGCGCTGGCCTCGGTTCCTGGCGCTGGCGTCGCTCTCGGGTTGCGACGTCATCTGCGTAAGGATGCGACGTCAGTGGTGGGACGTCATCAAGAGCAGGAGCAGGGTCCCTCGTGTGGGACAGGGTGCTGCTCGTGGTCGCCCCAGGCCTTCCTTCCGCTGTGGGGCGTGAAGCCGGAGGTGGGCGCAGGGCTCACCCTCAGGGGGCTGTCGCGGTCACAGCCAGGAGCAGCAGCCTTGGGGCACCTCCCAGTGTGGCCCCGAAGCAATGACGTGTTGGGAGACCTCAGGCTGGTTTCAGACGCTGCAGCTGTTCAGGAGGGTGCAGCTCCATCCTTGACGGTAATATGACATCAGAAACAACAATTCAGTGATTAACCAAAGTTGTTCAGTGGGAGGCCTGGTTACAAGGGGGTCAGAATTGAGCATGCATTGTCCTCTAGGAAGAGTCATTGAAAAGTTTGTTTAATGCACCCAAAGCAAACTTCTTTCAAGCAGTGTTATCAGGGAAAACAGTTCTGAGGAGCTGTCAGCTACTTCATGAAGCAATGTGGAGTTTTATCTTTCTCTTCTAGGCTCGGGGGCATGAGGAACAGCATATGGGCCTGCCTTGGGACAAGCAGTGGGTGACAACGCTTTGCACCTGATTCTGCAGATACCCAGGTGCTTCTTTTAACCATACTCTTTTTAAATAAAGCTGAAATTATGTGCTTGCTGGGCAAAAACATGCGTTATTTGTACTAAGTAGTTTGACTACTTTGACTTACAGTGGGCAGCCTGGTCTAGTAGGAGGTGTCCGGGCCCATGGCAGGGGCGTTAGAATTAGATGATTTTTAAGGTCCCTTCCAACCCAAACCGTTCTGTGAGTCTATGACTCTAGTGAAGGCCAAAGGCAGTAACATTGGCTGAGGCTCAGTCTGTTGGTTCCTGTATAAACTTTAAAAAATCACAGACTGGGTACAGTCCCTGGTTTGACTGCAAAATTAGACCTTTGTGTGGTTGACTTTCATATCTATTTAAAATCATCTTCTTCACCTCCCTCCTGGTCCCTCTTCTCCCCTTTGATTTTGCTGTTTAGATTAAAAGAGTTTTCTGCATAGCCAGAAGACACTGTACTGCTTTACGTTCTGTGGGTGTGTCAGAGGCAGGCTGGAAACAGAAAGAAAAGGGATTTTTATCATAAGCTTTACATCTGGAAAACAGACCTTGTGTTCTTTTGATCATTTCCTTTTTCCACTGGGTCCATTTTCATTACACTTTTTTTCCAAATAAACTGTCAAATAGTAGAAAATTGCAGTTTCAACAGCATGTTTGACATGTTACTGTGTGCTAGCAAAGCTCAAACTGTGGTTCTGGATCCTCAGCTGTATGCAAGTCCCTCACCCGCAGTTTCTAGAAAGAATTTTCCTGAAAGTTAAGCACAGAGGAATTGACACTGCTGTCTTGAGATCTGACCTCTTGCTTTTGGTGCAGCAGCCTGTGAACAATACACATTTATGCATCTCTGAGATCATTGGTATGATACCAGGGTTTCCCAGAGCACTCGCATCGAGTCTACAGGTAATGTATTTGATCTTTTACACTAACATTTCATTAATTTATAACAATGTTAGTGTAAAAGATCCATTATTAGATCATCTGTAGAAGTCCCTGATGAGTTTGGTCACCTTTTCAAAGCAAGCATCTTTCTATTTTAGGGAACATGGGGAAATCAAGATACCGTGTTAAATTGCAATTTGTATTTGGCTTTTGTGACGATAAGCTTCGGCATGAACACAAATCAGAAGATACAGTTTTGGGGAAAAAACAGTCTTGGTAGAACTGAGATTGTTTGAAGTGAATGTGCCCTTTCGGATGACACTGTCTTCTTGGAAAGAAATGGCTTAAATGTTTAACATCCAAGTGTTCCTGCTTCTCTTCACAGTCACTTCTTCATTAATTATTAAGTTGATTTTCTTCCTACAGACATCCCTAGTGCTGATTGCTCCCTTGTTGATCTACAGAGTGATAGAATTGTTTGACATGGTCAAAGTTGTCCACATTGGGGTGGAGTCAGATACCTGGGATGAGGCCAGTTTGGCAGAGTGATGGGCTGGGCACAGCTTTGTACCCATGAGGCAATGTGGGGCAGCACCTTTCCAAAGCTCTGCCAACTATGAAGGAAATAAAACCTTTTTTTTTTTTCTGTTAGCACATATGTATTGATGCAGGCACTGACTCGTATGGGCACCCACTGTTGTTTTGATCATCTGTCTGGTCTTTGAACTCCTTTGTAGCTGCTGTTTGCCAGAACAGATTTCCCTGTCCCATAAGTGTGGCTCTGTCCCAAAACTGGGACTTCGTAGCGAGATTTGTGCTGGTTTACCAGGTGGTCTGCATTGTTGTACCCCTGTCATCAGCCCTGTCTAACAGTTCCCTTCTCTGCATCATAAGACAGTTCCACCACTGGTGGGTTCTGTCTCTCCTAATGCATTTCCTACGTTTAAATAGTAGAAAACTAAGATAGGCAGAGAGTGAATCTCTGTGGGATTGTACTGGAAACACAAGCACTCCATGACTTCTGGTTGCAGTTGCATTTTGAAACCTATCTAGCTACCTTTTAATAATTTAAAAGGTGTTGTTTTGATTTGGTATGATTTTAATTAATCATTTTGTCCCTTGCAGTTTCTTTGAGGTTTACAAAGGAATTACACTTCACAGAGGTCCCATTGTAAAGGTTACAGCTTAACGTAGGAGATCTTGGTTTTCATAAAACTGTATTGATTGGTAGTAATTTTATTATCCACCTTTATTCATCAATTCCCATATAAGCCATTTGCTTTTAACAGCCACCAGGCTGATCTCAGTTTGAAAGGTGGGTGTTTACTTCCCTAATTGTCCTTTTTGAAAAATCACAGTCACTTCTACTTGCAAATCATCTGATTTTGCTGACAGAAACACCTCTGATAACTGCTCTCCAGTAAGCTTTGGATTACTGCTAGAGCAGGCCACTTGCATTGACATCATGGGATGGATGTCCTAAAAGTATTCGTTTCCTGAGTATTAACAGTTTTACACTTTTGTTTTATAATGATCTAGTGGCCTTGGTAGGTTTTACTTTTGCATCTTGATGTACACCAGAAAGATCTTTTGGAAAGTCCTTCTCTGACCAGACACCTAATCTTATGTAATTTTACCTCCTTCTCAGTTTAATACAATTCACTGTTTAGATTCAGCACTATCCAGTTCCCTTACAACGGAGTTGTTTTACATATTTGTTTTTATGATTACTCTGATAACTTGGTTTTCAGACAAAGAAAAGTTATGTTTTAATAACTATTGTTCTCTTTATTGATTTTGGGGGCCTCTCCTGATATGTTTTTATTCAGTCCTTAATTCTCAGTTGTTTTCTGTTTCAATTAATAACGTTTTGTTGTTTTCAGTCAAATCAAATACGCATTTTTGGAACACTATCTGCATATATTTCTGATTTGTATGATGCTGGGTTTGCATACAAGCAAACATGAGCATTTGCACCTGAACAGCCGTTAGTTTTTATATTCACTTCCCCTTTATCCTTGTAGAGGAGGCATAACTTTGGTGAAGTGCTTTTTAATGTAAGGTCAGTTCCTGCAGCATTCAAAACGTAGAGGGACATTTTGTAATGTAAGTAGTGATTTAAAGTTCATGTCTGGAATGTGTTAGGTTTTTTTCTGGTACAAGATACTAGCTGGGAGACGTGGTCTTGAGAAGAAGTGTCAGTGTGGTACTCAGATGGGATATCAGGTGATAGGAGTGGGTAGTGTCAGGTAGACATTGATACCGGTCATTGCTAAGATTGCTCGTTAGACTCTGATTATGATTTTTCTCACTATTGTTTACTTGCTTATATAGACTTGAGTTAAGTTGTTATTTCCTATTTTCCATGTCTGGCTTTGTTATCCATTTCTGGCCCAGGAAAGCTGGCGGAGACCAGGACAGGAGCATTGGTACCTGACTTTGAATTCTGGTTCTGCACATTTGTTCTCTCCTCGCAGACCAGCACTGCTGTCCTCAGTGTTATTTGAAAACACAACTCCTGTGCTGTGTCTTTGGAGAGTAGTGTCGATGGTAAAGGTATTGGTGAGTTCAGTGCAGGAGCCTGGAAAGAACAGGCTCTAGCAAAGAGTCACTGAAAGTACAGAGGATAATGTGCTTTTCAGAAGTTACACTGTTGACATGTAGGTTCTTGTCCATCAGGAACCTGGAGGAAGATTTTTGTTTGGTCTGCTCTGGAGGAATCCCTGGGGACTGCCCTTCTGGTGGTTTCCAGAAGAAACACAAATTCTTTCCATTTGCAGTGTTTGGACTGGCTTGATCAAAAGGTTTGCTTCAGATCTTCAGGCCGCAGCTGTCACAAAAAAAGGAGGGGAGGGGGCTGTAAAACTTTCAGTGCCAATGCAGCAGTGAGCACCCCATTATCCTGTCCACTGCCAACACTCTGTTTAGCAGCCTGGGCTCATACAGGCCACAGCAATTCACTAATATCTGAAGACTAAGGGATATCAGTCACTTTGATCCCATTCTTTGATTTTATTTTAAGTTCTAGCCACTCTTGCAGGACTGTCCAGGCCACTCCTGTGTTGATCTTGCTGGTGGAGGAAGTGGGAGAAGGTGCTCCAGCCAAGAAAGTTGCCACACTTCCTGCAGCAGCCTCGCTCCGTCTTCCCTGCCCGGTGGAGACAGGTGCTGCAGACTCAGCACCATTTCTCCCTGCACCCAGTTAGGAATGCAGCTGCCTGTTGAGCTGTGTCTCTGGTGGGGATGCGGGGAGAGGATCTGTCTGCACAATGTGGTAGTTTGTACTTTTTACCACACCGAGTATGTATAAAAAAAAAATTCAGGTGACTTTTTGCCTCACTTTCTAGTGTTAAATAATCCCACTTCACCTGGTATTTCTTGTGAAACCCAGGAAATTGCTCCCAAAGTAGTGTGGCACTTTCCTTGAAGGTATAGAGCCAGGCTTTCTGTAAATATGAGTCACTGAGGAGATGGTTTTTACTGGGTACGAGTCGTTGAGGCCTACCCAGCATTGATCTGTGCTCTCTAGCCATCATGGTGACACTGTTCTTGGAGACTGAAATGGCAGGAGAAGTGGTCCACAGTTTAAAGCAGTGCACAGGCAGGGCCAGCTTTATATATTTGAGAGCTCAGAGGAGACATCATCAAGTGGTTGGACTGCGGGTAGAAATGTGCTTTCAGTTGTTAAAAGAGAAGCTTCTCTGAAAGGTGGGAGGGTAGCAGGTGCCTTACCTGTTGGTACGTTTTGGTTTTTAAGCAGGGTTCTCTGATTAAATTAAATAACTACAAGGCAGTAAGTCTTTTATATGTACCTGTTAAACTAGTTGAAATGATCATCAGGTTATTTGTGTTTTTCCTCATCATATATTTTTAATCTGATAGCATCTTTTCAACATGGTAGCCCAGTTTCTGCAGTAGACTATCTTTTGGTAGTCTAATGGAGGGTTTGGATTTGTCAGTCAGGAGAGAAGGGATGGATTAATATAGCTTTCTCAGAAATCCTTTGCTTTCTGAAAAAAGGAAAAAGTGAGAAAGATTTGTCATGAATGGTAAATGATCTGAAGGAGAAAACTGGCTGAGAGGTAGCAAAGAGCATCCAAGGGTTCATTCTGAATCCATCTCAGCGTGTGCCTGGTGGTCCCACTGGGTAGTGATGCAGCTTTTTCAAAGCTCAGTCAAGATCAGAGGTGTTTCCCACAGGCTCCGAGCTTCAGGTAACACAGTAGATCACGAACTTCCGTGTGGAGGCGTGTAAAGTAGAGTGTGGAGGTAGAAAAAGAGATCAATCACATGGAACACCTTAATGATACTGGATACTGAAAGAGCCCTGAGCATCTCTGTTCAGGGAATCACAGAATATCAGGGGCCAGAAGGGACCTCAAAAGAATGTCTGCTGACAAGCAGCTGCTTTCAAAACCAAGGGAGGAAGCTGATAGGATCTTCGAGACCTGGATAGGGAAGGTGTGTGAACAATATAACATCATCATCAGTAAGTGCCAGCAGTCTGTCTGCAGTACTAGTCAGTGTGGCTCGGGAAAAACAATGGATAGGGAAGGAGATTCAGGGAATACTGATGGTGATGGGTAGGCACCAGGAAAGATTCTCCTAGGAAGAGAAAGAAAAGACTGGGACTTGTGTTTTAGAGCATGGACACTGGAAAATATGATATGTACAATTTAATAAAATACTGATGGGCCTTAAGAGGGTGGGTTAGGGGCTTCTGTTCTCCTTCTCTCAACAGAGGACAGTCAGTGATGTCCAAAGGAACCCAGCAGAACTGATGAAAGGGGACACTTTTCCTGGATTGTTCAGTCAGACCAGGGAACTCAGTTCAGCAGATGCAGGATCAAAAGGGTGAGGGTGTGAAATAATGGTGGGAGGGTTACAATGTTAACACTGATGGATTTCTGCCAGAATTCACTCTTGTGGTTCTGGTCTAAAGAAAGTTACCAGGAAACAAAATTAGTCCTATATGGGAAAGGTGAGGATGGACTATTTATAGGATCATAGGATAACTCAGGCTGGAAGTGACCTCAGGAGGTCTCTTGTCCAAAGTCCTGCTCAAAGCAGGGTCAGCTGTGGGATCAGACCAGGCTCCTCAGGCTTTATCCAGCCAGTCTGACCTGCTCTACCTTCTGAAGGGTCTGGGCTGTTTGGGCAGCGGTGCACAGTGCTGCACGGGACACGCTGCTGAGCTGAGCAGATCCCGAGCAATCCATCCAATTCAGCCACGTATTTCAGGTACACTTGTCAGTGGAAGCAGCAGAACTTGGCACCACTAGAACACGTGCTGTTGCAGTCTTCTTCCCCTTCAACTTGGAACTTGAGCAAAAAAGAGCAGTCAGTACAAAATGCACTAAATTGAACCTTTTATTTCCATTTTCCAGGTTCCATCTTTCATTCTTACTAGTTCTGCTTTGTACTGTTTTGCTGATCCACATTTAATCGAAGGGCACAGCTGGGCTACAGATTTGGCATCTAAGTGGATAGGTAAGTGCTGCTGTTTATTTTATTTGACCAGGTTTGTGATCTGTTGAATCCTAAAATCTTCCCAAATGAATTGAATGCTGTACTAAAATAAATTCTTTTCATAGCCATTACTTTTCAGGCTCTGCAAACTGATGCCAGAGCTGCCTGTTAGTATACCATATAACAGCAGCTAGAGATGTTGAACAGAGCAGGGGCTTTTAAATACAGTTCTGGAAAGAGGGGAGTAAGAGAGATAAATTCTTAGTTAGTTCTGCTTCATTTGTGTGTCTGACTTGATCTACCCCGGACACTGAACATTGAAAATACAAAAGTGCTGATTTGTTTCAAAGTTTAATATCGGGACCTCCCTATAAATAACACGACAGCACACATGTGTCTGTGAGAGGTATTTAAAGCCATGGAGGATGTGAGATTCTGCTTTCCTCCACATGCTGTCACCTACTTAGAAGAAAATAGTTGATTTACAGTGATAACTACACCAAGATTCTGTCCAGGAAAATTAAATTTATGAACTGGCTACATAAAACTTCAGTTTCTCCCTAGCAGGAAATGACTTCAAGATTCACAGCAAAATCCTCTGCTAGTTTGAGAGACAGAGCTTAAAATAAATAAATCCATTAACATCTGTAATGGCTTATAGGAAAGGCTGACCCGTGAAAGCGTGTAACCAGCATTCCTTAGCCTCGCATGTCTGCAGCCAAGCCATTTGAGAAAACAATCTCGCATGGTTTTTTCCTGCTTTTTGAGTCTTTCTGTGCCCAGAGCTTTACTGGAGAAACTGAACCACAGCTGCTGCCTTTCCAAGTGAAACACTTTGGTTTAGGCCTGAAAGTAGTAGGGTTTGGGAGCAATATCAAACCTCTGGTAAAACAGCCAGAACCATAGTGAACTACAGACAAGAAGAAGAGGACAATCACAATGTCTAAGAATAGAGATCTAGCTTTAATGTTGCCTGGGGGTTGATGGCATTTCCATTTGACCACTGTACCCAGCGCTGTTCCAAGTAATCCCTAGCTAGTACTGCTGTTATTGCTGTTGATGAAGAGATTAAGAAACTCACTGTAAAAGTACTGTTAGATTAGCACGTTTACCTTGTGTATTTGACAGTGGTTTGTGAAAAGTGGTCAGTGCCATGGTTTGTTGAGTACTCGGAGGAAGAGTTCAGTATTAGTTAGCAAGAGAGCTAATCCTGAAGCTAAGCAGCCATGGAGGTGAGAGGAGAGAAAGGATGAACACGTTTGATAGAACTGTTCTCAGACTTGTCCCAGAAATCCTCCTGCAATACCAGAAACTGCCTTTACTGCTTAAAATGAAGTTGGGCCTGTCTCTTTAAGTCTGTATTGTCACAAGACAGGGTTTTACACTGTAGAAAGAGCTGCTGCTTCAATGGAAGCACTTTTTGTTTGTTGTTTTCTCTCCCCTGCTGCATTCACGGGTCTTGTGTTCTCTAAATGTAAGTACAAATGTGTACAAAAAAAGGACAGTCTCAAATCCCGAGCTCTAGGACAAAAGCCAACCCAGTTCAGTTACCTGTTTTAAAAGCTTTCCTTCTTGACTTATGAATGTCTGTAGTACAATTACAGGGATAGCGTTTTGGGTCAATATGTGCTTTTTCTAATCTTATATTTTATACAAATTCTCTCCTCGTTCAGGGTTCTAACGCAGCCCTCTCCCACGCTGTGTCTGCATATACCGTCCTAGAGAGCCACTTTTTGATTGTTTCTCCCTTTATATAAGGGCTTTAGTAAGAGTCCGTGCATGTTCTGCCCAACCTGAAGTGTTTAACTTGCGGTCTAGAGGCCTCTGAAGAACCAGCTTGTGAAACCGCGTGGGGTCCTTGGAGAGAGAACGTGCTCTGCTAAATGGCTGTGAGTTAAGTGAGGGAGAATGAGCTGTCAGACCAGCGCAGAAGTGCTCCTTCTGTTGACCTTGCTGAAATCTGGAAAATGGAGATCTCAAAGGTGGTGGAAGGGAATTGGTGCAATAATGCAAACCTGAACTGATCCTGGTATCCCACTGCCCTCCAGTCCTCACAGTGTCATTAGGCCACAGTGTTACTGGAAGCTGTGGGCCAATGGATGAACAGGACAATGATTTTAAAGAGTTGTGGGCAAATATTTTGGGCAGAGCGAGGAAGAAGGCTGGAGATGCTGAGGCAGTGAAGAGGGCTCAGAACAGGTCAAAGAGCACTTCAGCAAGAAGCAAATTAAGAAGAGGCAAAGCTGTTGCTAAGAGCCAAAACCATCACTTACCAGCAGCGAAGGAAACAAGCTTATCTCAAGATTTGGGTCCAGAGGGACAACCGCTGTTGCACAAAGAAGATGGTGATGCTGTGGCCTGTAGTAGTGGTGAGACTGCCCAAGGGGATGGAAGGAGAAGCCCTTTCCCTGCCAGCCCGCTGAGTGCAGTAATCAGTGAGTGCAGCCAGAGGACTCTGACAGGTGAGTGAACTGAAATATATCAAACAGAAAACAGGGTAGGACTGAAATGACTGTAGCACAGTGGAGCTCTTCAGGTGACCACCTGGAGGGAACATAGAGCAGCACTGATCAAAGTAGGCTTGCATCTTGTGTTTCCATCTGCACATCGCTACTTAGACTTGACTGAGGTTTTAACTGAGGATCATGTTCTGTGCTCTGGGCAGGCAGAAGATGTCCTTCAGTAAGGTGAAGCCTTGCTACAAAGCGATGTGTTGAGGAATCATTATTCACTGTTTTTTGCAGTATCAGAATGGAGAAAAATACTCTCAAATCATCTAGAAGCAAGCTTAGAACATACTGAGGTGCTTTGTGACCTAGTGCATCATTGTATGGTGAAATATATTGCCATTGCATGTTGCCAAGGCCAAAAATATGAACGAGTTAAGAAAGGTGTTGGAGTAATTCCTAAAGCATTAGTCCTTCAGTGGCTATTACACATAATGGCCAGAATGCAGTCACCAGGGCAGGAAGGCCTTAAACTGACCGTTAAGTTCAGCCAGGAAGAGTATTATTTTGTACCTGTCCTACCCTGATCGCCCTTTCTTAAGCACGTGTTGCTGACTACTCAGGGACAAGATACAGTGCTAGAGAGATCTTTGGTCCCCCCTCACTGCCCACAGCCACAGGACACCTCTTACAGAGCAGTGACATGCTGAGGTGTTAGTTTGGCATGGCCTCTGACTCTTGTGTGTTACCACCTCTTTCTGGGAGCTCTGGGTGCCCTCAGCTCAGAGCCTGAAGGTCCAAGCCACAGATGGGGTTTGGAGATTGGAGCAAAGAACAGCAGAAGGCACAGGACATGCTGTGGTGGGAGAGTGGGGCTGTGGGGCTGCCTTGCTTGTTTTCTTGCTAGTGACCTTCAGGCAAGGCCTTCCTTAATATTCCTTCCTGTATAAGGGATACAGATGTCTCTAAACCTCTATAGCACAGCAGCCTGATACTGTGGTTATCAACTGTAAAGTCATGTAGCAGCTAAAAATTGTTGACAGCTTCTAAAAATGGAAAAACTTAAGCCTGGCTTTGGCCGCTGTTGGGGAGGGTTTCCCAGCAGCTCCCTGGGCACCTCAGCTTTGAGTTTAAAACTGACTGCTAAGGCTCTGGTGTTTTCTCCCCCTCTAGTGAATGCTCTGAGTGGCTCTTCCCAGACTACGTTATCCTTCCTTCCTGCTACCCAGCCAGGGACCTGCTCTTCACCCACCACAAAGATACCGCCACTTACAGGGTCAAAAATGCGGGTGGCAGAGCTGGTAGTGGAGAGAATGCAGCAGTTCAAGAGAGTGGCACCTGAGCAGCTAAAACACAGCACGAGTCTGCCCGAGTCTGTAGCTGATGGGGATTTTCCTGATGAAATCCAGGAGCAGAACCCACCAGAAATTGGTACGTGTCTCCTCTTAGTTCTTGGGCATGCAAAAAGAGTGCTGTGAGCTGGTGAGAATGGTTGCATGAGAAGCAGACCAGATTCCTGGGCTTTGTTCCCAGCTAGCCTAGTGGCTCAGTGTGCAGCACAGAATAAATCACTGCAGATTGCTGAGCAAAGTTGCTTCTCTATTGTTAAAGGACTATTTGTACTTCTCTAAAGCTGAATTAACCTTGTGTTAATTCCAGAGGGATAACTGTCTTCTTGGAAACAGGTTTAATAAACTAATAATGACAATTAAAATGGCTCCATGCCTTTCATCCAGGACTCTTAGTTTTCTAACATAGATCATCTCTCCCTTCTGTGCCAGATACCCACCACCTTCCATCCATGGAGCATGATGGTGCTCTGGCTTTGGCTCTTCAGCAGGAAACCAAAGCAGCAGCCCTGGAGAGCCTGGAGGATGTAGGCCTGTTTTTCTGTCAGATCTGTCAGAAGGATCTCTCAGCCATGAACACAACACGGCGAGAGCAGCACGTTAACAGGTGAAAGAGCAGCACGACGTGTCCTTTGTGCACCCTGTCCCCCTTAAACCTCACAGACTGCTCTCTCAGGCACTAAAGAACATGGCAGTGGGGGGATCTCCATGGTGGTGTTGACCACTGGGGCTGGAATTAAGAAATCTGTTTGATCTCAGAGCACAGACTGATTGTCTTGCCCTGCAGGGCTTGTGCATGTGGGTGGTAAGGCCAGTGCTGCTGCTTTCATCAGTAGTGTGGCAGAGGAGCTGCCTGTGTGAAGTGGCTATGAAAAATTGAGACCCAAGACCATAGGTTTTGATATCTGCCCATTTCAGCCAAAAAAAAAAAGTAATATTTGCCCTATTTTGCTAAGAAGTTTTCATCTAAGGACATTTAGTATGTCACTGTGTATCTGAGCTGTTTGCTGAGGGAAAATGGATACTATTCAGAAAGATGACCACATTGAAATTAGTGCCCTTAATTTAACAGTTCCTTAACAATAATTATCAAGTACTGTTCTGTACAGGTAGCTCTTTGTAAAGTCAGAATTCTTTGTTGAGAAAGTGTCAGAAGCAGTACATTTGAATGATTGTTATTTCCTAATTTGAGCACTTCCAGAAGACAAGAGTGATTTGATTTGACTAGTCCTACGTCATGTTGTTGAGTGGCTCACGTTCGTAAGAGTTTTCTGCACCTTTAGAGGTGTTATTGCTGTTTCTGTCTTAAGGTATTTACTGCTCCTTGAGAGGTCAGAGTTTGTGAAACAGTGACAGTATGTCAGAATTGCTTTGTGGAAATAAAATCTGCTTTTTGTAAATCAAGTCTTCTTTCTGAACTATTAAGCACGTAATCATATGATGAGATTACAAGTTGATACTAGCAATGGATTTTTTGATAGCAGCCTTCATCACATAAGGTAAAGCTGTAGACAGGTAGATGCACTAGCAAACTAGTCATCACCAGTCCTAGTACATCAGCTGAATGGCCTCTTACTGCAGCCTCGTATGTGTAGGGACTGTGTCATTGTCTCATCAGGGAGGGATTTGTATAACAAATATACTACAGGTGCTGTAGTTCCAGGATTTCACACCTGGAATCTCTTTAGAGAGGACAGAAGGGTTTTTTTACCTAGTTTTGGCCTATCAGAAATTTTTAGAAGCTGATCATCCTGCATTCTTGAATGAGGTGTGAATTTCAGCTGCTCCCTTTTCTGTGACATAAAACACTGTTCTTGTCACCTGAGGTATCTGCCTTGAAAACACTAGTGTTCCTGACACTGCATGTGATCATGCCCACAAAAGCAGTAAGAAGGACAAGAAGTAGTTGTGTTTTGGGTGAGGAAGACTTACCATTCCTCTGGCACAATGATTCTTTTTTTTTTTTTAGCAGTGGTTTATAAGTCAGCTGGAATGTTAGAATGAATGCAGAAAGAGGGATTAAGTGATGGACACGTGAAGAAGTTAAAAAAGGTTATTACCTGCACTTACTTTTGAGCAAAATGTTTTTAACATGTCTCTGTGTAACTGTTACATGTCATATTCATCACAGTGGTGGGTACATGACTGTTGTTTCTTTAAGGGATGTTTCTGGTTTTTACAGGTATTGGAGATGTTTGTACATCCTCTTCTTTAATATGGTTTAAATCTTATGGACAGTTTTTGTCTTCAGAGTTAAACTTTGCTATCCTCTCACAGGTGTCTGGATGAGATGGAAGAAGCACAGATGTCATCCTCCAGCAAACCACTGGTCCCTGAATGTCCCATCTGTGGGAAGCAGTTCCAAACCCCACAGAGCCGAGTCAGTCACTTGAAACGCTGTGCTGTTGAAATGGAGGTTCCTCCTAAGCTGCTGCTTCAGGCAGTGCAGTTGCAGGTGTCCACTCTTGGTGATGCACCTCTTCAGTGTCCCAGGTAAGCTGGTAAAAAGAAAAGATGCTGGTTACTTTCTTTGGCCTGAGAGACGTTGAACCTGTGCTCCTGGAGATGAATACTTGAAGGAACGCTGGGTGAGTCCCGTGTCCAAGGAAGGTCAAATGAAGTCATGACCCAGTACCACATGAGGAGGATGTGGTAGTTAGTTGGATAAATAATCTTGCTTTCCTTCAGAAGTGGTCAGATAGTGAATGACTTTAAAAGTCAACAGGCAGGTGCAAAATGGAGGATAAATAATCTCCAACTGGTTTGTCAGAATTGCGTGTGCTCCATGAGGCAGTTATGGAAGAAAGCTGAATGGTGTTTGAGCTTATTAAGCAAACCACACCACAGGAGTATGAGGCGTGTGCCAAGCAGCTGTCCTGCCAGTGCCTCAGCTCATCGGTCTGCGGCTGTACTGGAGAGCAGTGCTTTACACCCTGAGCCAGTGAGGAAACAGGCGGGACGCTTTGAAATGCGCTCGGTACGGAGCTGCAAATGCTGCTGTGGATTGGAGCAGAATCTTCAGAGCACAGCAAGTGGTATCTGACTGAATTTGTAGAAGGGCTGGTAAGTCCTTTGTGCTGAGGAAGGGCTGTTGCCTGTTCCCCGTGGAAGTAGAAGAGTGGGAAGGTTTTTTTATGGTGATCTTTTTTTTCCCTGCTTCAAGTTGTTTTTTCTCCCTTGATAGAAAAAAGTGTTCAAGGTAGAGACAGCAGATGCTTACATCAGTGCTGTGGTCTTGTACTTACATTTTCAGAATTAAACTTGCTCTAAATTGCTCTAAATTCCGTGGATGGTAAGAAATTCTCTGCTAGGAAGAAGGTACTGACTGGTTTTTCATTGTGCTTGATATGGGATTCTCTCTCTAAGCAAGCAGAGCAGCTGGGCTGGTGTGTGCTGTGTTTCTTGACTCTGATCCAGTCACATTAATGGGGCTTCCTGCTGCATTCTTGTATTGCAGCAATCAACCAAGCAGGCCAAAGCGAAAAGGCTCTTCCAGAGAGGACTCAAAGAAAATGCAGAAAAGGGCCAAACTGGAGACTAAGGATGAAGATGTGCTGGTTGCTATGGCAATGTCACGCTCTCTGTTGGAGCAAGAAAAGCAGGAACAAGCAAAATCAGTTACAAATGTGAAACCAGTGGCTGCTTTGCCAATCAAATGGAAACCAGGATCAGGTATGTGTTAAAGTGAGTTAGTGCCGGAGGCTGGCATGCTGAAGGAGTAACATAAGGCAGCCTGCTCCTCACTAAAACTTCCTTCTTGGCTACAGGAGGGATTACAGCCCTGTTTCTGTTTTATTTAAGCTGTCAGAGCTCCAACAATATGCAGTATCCACACACAGTCAGGAAAGGCTGCAGGATGTCCATAGGATTTTAGTGAAGTCCTTTAAAATCTCATGTTTTTTTTCACTGATTGATTGTTTTGAATCTGTGAAATACTCTTAAGATAAACTGTTGTTTTTTGCAAACTGTGGAAATGAAATAACATGAGAAGATTATTTCTTCTGCAGTAGATTTTTTTCCTCTTCATCCTGCTGCAGCCTGAATTAATGCAACTTTTTCAGCCTTATCTCTTTTCTTTCTGTAGTAGACATAAGTGTATGCTACATGCTACATGCTGTTGAGCATCTGCTTCACAATTTCAGTGTGCAGAAAGGTTTAGAAAGGAAGACAAGTACCAGGGGATAGCATTGAGTGCTGTATGTAGGGGCAACTTCACTCTTCATGACCCTGCTCAGGGTTCCTCCTGCCAAAATGTACTCCCAGATGGATTTGGGGTTGGGCATTGGTAAGGCATAGGTAGTAAGAAACAGGTTTTCCAAATGAAAGCCACTCAGTACTTGCGTGAGCCGTGGTTTGATACCATCAGTGACCAGTAAAAGGAGTCTTTCGTGGATTTGCGGGTGGTTTTCTGTCACTGCGTGGATAGCAGTTCCTTTCAGAATAATCAGCTTCTGTAGAGTTGTTGCAGCTCCCCACAGGCAGTAGAGCAGTGCAAGCAGGAGTCAGTCCTTTCTGGAGTTCCTTTCTCCCATAAGGGTGATGTGAGGCTTCAGACTACCTGTGGAAATCTTAAGAGTTGTGTGCAGCTTGTTGCTGCTTTTGGTCATCAGTAACTGCAGCACTTGACATGTTCAGCTCCTCTGCCCTATGTGTTCAGCTGTTTATTTAGGTTCCTCTTCCTTTTCTTTTCAAAGAGAAAAAAAGACATAAAAGAGGCTCAGCTGCACCTCCACCATTGCTGCTTCAGGACCCAGAGAAGACCCGCAAAAGGATCCAAGAGCGAGTAGCTATGCTGCTCGCAGAAGAGGTGGAATTCCTTCCCACCCCTCAGCTTCCAACTAGTAGGATTTTGGAAAATGAATCTGGTAAAGCAGCCTGGCTCCTGACATTGTCCAAAAGCAAGGAGTGCTTTTTATGGAATATCAGTGCTCTGACAGGACCCTGTGACCCTGAATCATTCTACGTTGCTGCATTAACTCCTCCAATTGCACCCTGGAAGCCAGCACAGGTGTGAGGCTCTTTTGTCCTTACTCTGATGTTTGTGTACCCTGTTTGTTTGCCCTGTAACACTTCTGTTTCCTCTTTTGCTATTTAAAGGAGTGATCCCTTGCCTCTGTATACTTACTGCTCATGCCCTCTTGTCCCCTGGCCTTACAGTTAGATTTCCTGAGCTTGAACTTTCATCTCTCCCTTGGGGAGAGGAGACCAAGGCTCACATTACCATGCTGTTCCTTGAGCTTTCAGAAAATAAAACTGATGGGAACAGAGTACTAACTAAAGGGACTCTATCCTGCTCATTTTGCCACTATCTTATCTGTCTTTACAGCAGCCTGATTCTGTTTTCTTCCTCGAGATTTTTCTCTGATTAGTTCTAGTGTGAGCTTTGCCCCTGTGCTGCAAGGATCTGGGTGAAAGATTTTAAACTGGAGACTGTCTTGCACAGAAAGATTTTAAACTGGAGACTGTCTTGCACAGAGTAGAAGGTGGGAGCACTGAGAGTTGTAAAGAGAAGCATTTGGATTTCAGGCTTTTCCCATTCATCTTGCTGCCTCTTGGTGCATATGAGTTTTGATGCAGTTTTCGGTTGCACTGTTCTGTTCTGGTTTTCACTTAAACCTCCCCATCTATGAATGCTCTGCGGTTTTATAAAAAAAAAGTGCCTACAGAAATAGACAAAGCTCTTTTAGCCTCTCATCCCACACATGCTCCAAAAAGAAGGATATAGCTTCTCTTTCTTCCCTCATTGTTTCCTTGAAGAGTTATTTGGTGCTTCTGTTCAAAAACTCCTGTGCATATGTAGGTGCTTTTTTTAATACTTCTTCCCTAGTCAAATCCCTTAGTTTTTCACTGACTTACTGCAGACTACATCTGTAGTGGAGGGACTCCATTCTGTGAAGATTATTTTGCCCTTTCATTCAAGCCAAAAACTGCCAGAGAAGTTTAAAAATAGAAAATATTAAGGCCTTTAAAATCATGGCAAGACTGTGTTTTCCCTCTGATTCTTTCCATTCACAGAAATGGCCAAACCATTTTTACCTTGAAATAAACAAAACTATTTTAATTGGGAAATGGAGACCAAACCCGGAAAATATCATCTCCAGGGTGAAAGTTTGATTTAGTTATGTGTAACTGCAAAAGCATTTCAGAACTCAGAACAGAAGCACCTGGAGAGCTTCATCTGTGACTAGCCAGGCACTCCAGCTATAATGAAATATTTATATGTTGGAGTGGGAGCATTTCCACTGTCCTTTCTCCCTGCTCAGCATTTGTCTGCACAGCCATGCTCCTGGAGAAACCACCTTTTCTGATTGTCTGTTGTAGTTTCTTTTCTTTGTGTTTGGAGACATCTTATCTCTGGAGAGTCCTTCATGAAACTCAGACAGCTTTTGCCTTAGAAGCCCCTGTACCTAGGGAATGCTCTGCAATCCTTTAAATGTTACAAGAGTATGAAATAGAGACTGTACTCTGAGCTCTGCAAATACATAAAACGAGACCTAATTTAATGGTGTCTTTTTTTCCTCCTCTTTTGATCAGAATCCTAAGTCAGAGAACCTTCAGCCATCGGTGGGATCTGATCAGCCCAAAGTCTCCCAGCAAATTCAGCCTGACCTTAGCTCTCATGAGCCCACTTGCACAGAGGTTGGAGGTCAAACTTGTGACAAATCCAAGTCGGGCCCTGAAGGATCTGGGCAGCTTTTATCTCGCAGCCAGAAGGATGTTCAGACCCTGCAGGACCTAGTTGATCTGGCCAGGGAAGGACTTACCCTTACTCAATGGAACCTTGATATTGACCAGGTTCAAGCAGCAGAGCAAGCAGGTGAGTTCTGGCAGCTCTGTGAGCCCTGTCCCTCATCCCTTCAGCTTCACAGAGCTGGGTTTGGGCTGTACTAAGTCAGGAGAGCCATGACAGCACCTGCAGGATGGTGGTGTTGACCCAGGACGTGATATTGTGGGGAGACATTTTTCTACAGTCAAGCTCATGTTTCTGAAATGATTCATAAATCCCAGAGTTTAAGAGAACTTCTGGCCAGCAGATAACAAATTTTATTTTAAAATTCCCTTGAAGATATCAAAGTAATTTCTGCCAGGAGGTAGACTGCACATGTTCAACCATTGGGACAAAATCCTTGCTATTTGCATAGTCTTTCTGTTATGTGCACTATCTTTTTATGTCTTGAGACAATTGGATGAGAGAGATGTGCAATGGGGGATGATTTTATGTTGGTACATCAGTTACACAAACCTGAAGTTTATCTATACAGGGTTGAAAAAACACAACACTTAGAATTCCTCTATGGGCAACTCTCAAATGTCCCCAGTCATAGTTGCATGTGGTGTACAACTGCACACTCAAGGTCAGGGATATCCCTTAAATTGGGCTGACTGCTCAGGAGAATGTACTGTGTGTCTCCTGGTCACTTGTGAAAGAGAACACGGTTGCTAAGTCCACCTGTCTGTGTTTTCACTTGGGTACAATATTCCTCCCTTCCCCTTTTAAACTGCAGCAAATTTTTCCTGGTCCTATAAAACCACTTATGGGATTTCAGCAGAGATAGAGCTTCCTGGGTGAGGGAAATAATTTCCACACATAAATTTATATTCTGTGTGTAAAGGAGACCAGGTGGAGAAACCCCACTCTGGCAGACACTAATACACCAGAACCCATTTTGGAGGACATTAATACTTCTGTTGCTCTGCATGCCATTCTGTGTTCTCTGTAGAATACCACAGGGCTCTGTGCAGAGACTGTGGCACGTCCCATCCTACTCAGTGTCATCATTTCCCACC
>JANHFX010008851.1:0-22665 GCA_027560015.1 Chloroceryle amazona
GGGCTAGAACCCTCTCTACCCCACGACCCTGCCCCGGGAGCCTCTCCCTGACGGCTTTCCTTCCCCGTTTGCAGATGTGAAGTGGACGGACTTCATGCAGGGCGTGTTGGTGCTGGAGAGATCCCCAGAGCCCGACTGCAAGAGCCGCGGCCAGGGTGAGCCTCAGGCACTCCTCCCCAGCTCCCCCTTCCCAGACCCAGGCCCCTCTCTGACACCCCTCATCTGTTTCCCCTTCTCTTTCCTTGAAGAGCGATGCAAGTGTAAAAAGACTAAGCCTACGCTGACGACGTACCTGGCCAAGAACTACAGCTACAGTAAGTACAGAGGGGAAAATGCTTCACTTTGCCTGTCCCACCCCTCTCTGTGTCCCCCATGAGTTAGGCAGCTCCATATGGGTGATGCACCCACACCAGGCCCTGTCTAGTGAGTGCGGCATGAGGACACTTCTCCACTGGAGCCTTTCCAAGTGGATTTTGCCTGAGGACAGCTAGCTGTCCTCTTCCAAAACCCACACCCCATGCAGTCGCAGTAGTTATTGTGCAGATGGTGTGTTTGTGATAAAAGCAGTGAAATGTCAGTGATGTGCACTGGGATCAACAGGTCACCCTGCAGAAAGGGTTCTTGCTTCTGTAAAGGTCAATCCAGAAAGTGCAATTACATCTAAATGTAAGCATGACTATGAAGCTGAAGCAAGGTAAACAGTTATTACTTAGAATTTCATATATCTTCTTACTTAGTAGCCAGACTTTCACCTGGTGCGTAATTGACAGAGATTGATTGAATTCAAGGACAACTTGCACCATGCAGCCAAGGTTGATAGCGTTATCATATGTTGCATGACGTATTGGCAATATAAGTACTCACCCTGCTTCTCACTTGGCTTCCCACTTTGGTTTTCTGATGTTGGAAGTCAGGAAGAACCCTAGATTAATACCAGATTAAACGTCTGTAATGATAATAGAAAACCCCTATTAACTACTAATGTAGCATGCAGTATCATGGACACTTTATGGGCTATTTCTCAGATGCCAGTTGTTTCTTCAAGGGCTATACTCAGTTGTTATGCATAGGGTTATATCCAGTGAATTCTTTTTTGTCAGCTATCAAATGAAAATAAGTTTGTAGATATTTGCTTCTTTCTTAGTATGAGGAAAAGAAAATCCAAGCCCCAGTTTGGTGGCAATAATCAAGATGAACATTTAATTTAATTGTGCACTTTTTTTTTTTGGTCATGGTATTTTGGTGCATTTATGTCATATATTCTTTTCATAAAATTCCTTAATCAATCTCAGTACTACCTAGTGACATGTTCAGGTGGGACAATTAACTTGTTGTCTGAAATATATGAAAAAGCAGGAATATAAAATGACTATTCCAAAATAGCCATGCAAGATTGGATTCCAGGGATTTCACCAGGAGCTTGAATAAAAACTGCAGGTTGGGGTCCAAAACTTAATTCCATTGCATTTGTGAAATTGAGATTTTGTTTTTGAGAGGTTGATTTTTATTCAGTCTCCTCTGAAATAAATAGACATGTTCATATGTAAAATGAAGTGAGACACAAGAATAAGGTGCAAATAAAATCCAAATTTTTTCTGAAATCCTTTAAAATAATATTTACAGCTGAAATTGCATTTCTAGCTGATCAAAACTTGGTTTCATTCTGAATTGAAAATGGATTGTGAGTCTCCAAAACTGAAGTCCCTCATGTGTTTTGTGGCTGTTACACAAGTTAGTCCATAAAGCCCAGACTGCATTAAAATTGCTGATCTCCTGTTTTCCTCATGTGAAATTTATTCCAAAGATTTGTAGGTCCATTTGAAGGCTTTTGACCAGGGGCAGCATCAATGCAGGCTGGTCACCTTGATGTACCTATTGTGGTAATATTGTGATCCTACTCTGGTAATATTGTGGTCTTATTGTGATAATAGGAGCCTTACTGTTCTGACATTTCCTAGAGACAAAGTCCTTTCTGTAAAAATCACGCTTTGTTTCTCTGATTTGGTTCTTCTCATAGGACTGAAGGGGTGGTAGGTTCTGTCAGGGTTCACAGGTAGAAAGTTAGCCAGGGATCATCCTCAGAGCTATCTACACAGTCTCACCTTCTTGCATCCATGCAGACATACAGTTTTCTTCAGTAAAAGGTAAAAATGTGAATGTTTGTCTATTCAGAGTCAGATTAACCCATTTCAGAGTCTGTGTTATATGAGGATCTTAATATTGATGGACGCAAATGATGAAAAAACGTGTAGACCAAGAAAACCATAACAATCCTAAGCCTCTAAGTTCTTGACTACTTGTTTCAAACCTTCCCTTCTTACTTATATTTAAGAAAAGACCTTAGTTCCTGGGTGCAGCCTATGTGGAAATGATTTTTTATTGAAAAGACTGAACTCTCACTGCCTAGGAGGTAAATTCTTAATTACTTAATTGGAAATATCCAGGTGTGGCTGTAGAGCAAATGGGGCCAGTTCATGTGAGGGGTTGTTCAAGTCTGAGTTAAAGGAGCTGTTTGTGTTTGTGATTCCAGGCAAGACTGCTTAGCCTGATCTGGCAAAGGTTTAAGCTCATGTTTAATTTCACAGTTGTCAACAGCCCTACTGAAAACCGAATCAGGTTCAAGCCTCTGTTATTCTAAGCCACTGTACGTGCCCACACATGAAGAAGTAGTTGTAGTTTCACAGCCTAAACAACAGCTTTCAATTTAATATCTTTTATTTAATTGTGAGATGTGCTTAAATTTCTAAGACTGTTTGTTGTTCTCATGCCTCTATTTTACTAATTGCAGTTATTCATGCTAAAGTAAAAAGCATCGAAAGAGGGAACTGCAATGAGATCACGACCATGGTTGATGTCAAAGACATACTTAAGTCTTCGATGCCAATTCCTCTGTCTCAAGTGCCTCTTCTCACCAATTCTTCCTGCCAGTGTCCACCTCTTCAACCGAAGCAGGACGTTCTCATCATGTGCTATGAATGGCGCTCAAGGTGAGTCCTGGTGATCTGTTATAGAATGGGAAAATCTTATATATAGCTGTGGTAGACAGGAAGGAGGACCGCAAAAGC
The DNA here is from genome assembly GCA_027560015.1 of Chloroceryle amazona. Taxonomy (NCBI): domain Eukaryota; kingdom Metazoa; phylum Chordata; class Aves; order Coraciiformes; family Cerylidae; genus Chloroceryle; species Chloroceryle amazona. The sequence continues at coordinate 3,066 of JANHFX010008851.1, forward strand.
TCTCTTTCTGGTCGTGTTTTGTGTGTTATAGATAATATTACACCACTGATAGTTTTTCTTAAGGTAACTCACATGTACACCTCACATGTATATGTTTCAACTACCTTTGCAATTATCTTTCTCCACTTAATCAGTCTCAGCCCTGCATCGTGATATGGTGGTTACAAAACATGGCTCATGCATGGAACATAAACTCTGGTGGCATTAGGTGCTGTCATCATATTTCTTAAAGCATCATGTGGCAGTTCAGGCATCTCCAGCTGTTCAGGAATGCTTCTCCAGAACTGCTTTCCTTAAGTATGAGCTGCTTTGTGTGCTGCAAGCCCAATGGTGGCTGAGATGGTGGTTCATGTTGGCAGGACCACATGGAAGGTATAGTTCTGCCTCATGGACCCCAGGGGAGGGGACAGGAGATGATGCACATGTCCTGCCTGCATAGCTTCTGGAGACAGAGCCAGGCCTTCTCCACCAGTTCAGACTAGTGCCATCAGTGAGATGTTTCTGATCCCACAGCTGTACTGGGATCAGCAAAAGCTGCAGCCATTGGAGCTCCAGCTCCTGCATGGCAGATGAAAAGTAAATACTCTCAGAGAAGTTTGCCAGTGCTGCTGCATGCTTAAAAGACAAAACAACAGTAACTTTACCATCCGTTTCCTCTGGCAGTCAGCCTAGCCCCAGGCATGGAAGGAAATCCCACATGCTGGTCTGGATGGGAGGGAGTAATGAATCACAGATCCTTTTTCCCTCTGGGTCCTGAAGGCAGAAGGGAACATCCCATCCCCATTACCAGTTAGCAACAGATTACCCCATTAGCAACAGATGCCACCAGGACAGGTCATGGTGTGGTAGGTACATGTGTGCCTGTGTGCCAGAGCTAAGGCTGTCCATACAATGTGCAGACTGGTTTTGCATGCAGTGGGATGACTGTGAAATGATAATGTGCACTTGTAGAACCATAAAACATCTATGAGCACAACTTGATGGGCCATATCCATGTTTTCAATGAGTTTTATGTTAATATTTTAAAAGCATCGTAGAGGTGTTTCTGAAAGTTGCCACCTGATACCCTATTACCTTAACTTTTTTTTTTTTTTTCCCCATGAATTAACAGGCACAATATTTTGTTATTACACAGCACCTTGTCCCTCAGTGTCTGGAAATATTTCACAAAGATTAATTTAGAGCACTCTACTTATGTTAGCCATTTTAGCAATACATGCTCTGAGTTGTGCAGAAAAACCATGACTAGGATTGTGATCAAGGAGCTTTGAGCTCCCAAGCTTTGTTGGAGCAGACCCTCCAAAGGCTGTCAGGAAGGAGAGATTTCAAAAAGTGAAAGGTCGCCATCTGCTTCTCTATTACTATGGAAAAACACACCATTCACTAAATATTTTGTGCTGGTTTTTAAAGGTCACTGAGGTTTTTAATTTTGTATAGTGTACTAAAATGGATTTGAAAAAGAAACATAAACTATTATATGTGTTTCCTGTTGAACTCAGTGGCATGAAAACCAAAGGTTTTGAGTTACAGCAGTTTTTTTTTAATGCCAGAAGTAAAATGGGTGGAAGCTGTATCTCCACTGAAGCTGCATCAGATACACACTGTGTTGTGGTTTCATTTATCATAATGTGGCCTCAGTTTCAATACTATATGTTCATTCTCTTGGAAGGCAAAAGAGATGTGTATCATATTGGTTTTGTCTCTCCAGGGCTTGAACTCACTGTAGTCCTTTCATGTTTGGGCAAAGTGGATGCACAGTTGCTGACGGCTACGAGTGGCAGCATTTTGTACTCTTTTTGAATTGTTTGGATGTCTCCAGCCAACACTAATGTCTAAGTAAAACTTTCCCAAATTAGGGAAATGATATTAGGGCATATTAAGGCCCAAAGAAACCAACCAAACAAACAAAAGGAATGACAAGAAGAGAAAAAAACGTTTAAATAAATAATAGAGGAGATACAGAAATTCCAGCATCTCTGTGCTATAAAATGGTTGTTTCTAGATTGGGACTTAGAAGGGACGACATCAGACTGTTTTCGAATAAAACTATTTTAGAAACTGTCTAAGACATGTATATTTAATAGTTACATTTTTGCTTTCTTCACTTCATGCAACCTAGACTCAGTATTTTCATACAGGAGCATGACTGATTTAATTGGCAGGCAAGTAGCACTGCCCATGCATCTTCCACTTTCCCTTTAAAGCACTTGTTAAGTAATTGCATGTAGGAAACACATAATAATATCCTCATATATTTATAGGTAGAAATAGATATGGTTCTAAGTGATCAGATAATGTGTTACTGTTCATCAGCTGAACTGTATTAAACGGGGAATGTGAAACAGCTTTTTTTTTTTAATCAGAAGTAAAATATATTAGTTTAAATGACTCTTTGGCGCACACACACAAATATACGCAGGGAATAAGTAAAAATATATGTGTGTATACATTAAAACAGTTTCATGGGATGTTACCAACAGTTTCATGGGATGTTAGCAGCGATCAAGACAGGAAAATTTTATTCTGCAGAAAAGCTGCATGTGGGGAAAAAAGGCTATAAATTTTTTCTTAAATGCTGGCCATGTGCTGCAGTTTTGGTGGTAAAATCTGATTGCTTTTGCTGTGATTCTGTGAAAGATATTTTCTGTTTCTTATAGAGTTTAGAATAGAATTTCTGAAGTATCAGTATAAGCATGTAGAAATCCATTAGAAAGAATTTAGGGATAGAGAAAAATATTTTTCTGCCTATTGTGCCATACACAGAAACTGTCAATACAAAGTACCTGCTGGTGCCTCTCAGCCTATGTTAAATCACCTGAAATAACATTTTGGGAATCAAGATCAGAAGTAGCTATAACTTGCGTTTATTTCTTAATTTTCAGGTTGATGCTTCTTGATGGATGTCTAGTTGAAAAATGGAAGGATCAACTAAACAAAAGATTTAAGGTAAATACAATCAAAGAAAAGAATGCTGTTGTTCTTGATAAAAACTTTAACACCTTGGTTCTACTTCAGCACTGAATCTCTTGCTTCACTTTCAGGTATCTGTAGTGCATTTGGTTATTATTATTTTCACTTCAACATTTTCATAGCTCATAATTACACACCAGTGTAACTTTCTTGCGGGAAATGGAATACCATTTTGACACCATTTGATGCTTTTATAATTCCCTTTTCCCCCTCACTTAATTATGTAAAATCTATGTCTGAAAAAGAAAACATGCTTTAAATCTTTTAAAAAATAAATATATTTCAATCACAAATGATACCACGTGGAATTTAGGAGAAGGCAAATGCATGACTCGGATTTTTGATATACCTTAGCTGTCAATTTACTGTCACATGGTGTGTTTTAGTGGCCTCCCCACACTGTTTTGTCACTTCTAATCATGTCTTGAAACCTGTTTGAATGTTCATTTCCAGACTGTCAAACATGACTGCCAAACAAAATACTTCTCAAAACATGTGCCATTTCATCTGCTATTAATAGTTTCATAAATTAAATCCTCATTTAAATATGTTTGAGTGGGACATACCTAAATGCCTGCTGTTAGTTTTTGGTTTATAACGATGCTTATAATGAGCCTGACCACACAAAGATAGCCAGTATGGATCTAGGTATCACAATGGCTTCATTTTAGTCCCCATCATTCATGTCTGAAGACTTGAATCCAACTTTTATCTTGAGTTACCATTAATTTTAAATAATATGTTTAAGCTGTCTGTGGACCACAGAAGACAGCTGTTAACATAACCACAACATGGCTGGTCTCTTATCTAGCCAGGACAAGACTCCGAGTTGCAACAGTGTCAGTACAGAGATACTAAAGAGTAAATCTGGAGAGTCCTTCTCTTGCTCTTATCACTGGGCAAAGCTCCTGCCTTTGGGAGTTTCGGAAGAGAAAGTTCATTAAGATGGGGGAGACATGAGACCCCTTCTAGGTTCTACTGTCTACCTCTCTTTCCTTAAATAAGTATTTCTGTCCTAGAGGTGAAATACTTCCGTCTCCACTGCAGTGTTGTGGGTCTCTCCATATTTTGGACCACCTAACCACTTAACCTCACTAAAAACCTGTTTTCTACTCACTGCACTTCTAGGTTTGGATATCTGACAGCTATCCTCTTTGGTGGGCTCGTTGGTCTAATTGCTTTTCAAAATTTTTCAGGGATGCTGCTGAATAAAACCACAGGTACATTATTCACAGCTGTCTCTTTGAATGCTGTGATTCCAGTGGTCATCTCCATTGTCTGTCCTTAAGTCCCCTCCACCTCAGGGAAAAGCAGACCCAGAAGAGAAGGTGGCATTTACCACCTTCCCTTGTAGCTGTGTGATTAAAGATGTATTGTGAAAGGATAGTCTGTGTTCTGCAGACATTTCTGAGGAAAACTCAAGTAGTATGTTCAGTAAGGCAGAAAAGAAGGAATCTGTGAATGAGCCACAGTGTGCCAACCATGCCTTTTGATGTCAGGGTGCCAGCACCCCTGGTACTGAAAAGGTGTGAGATGTTCACTCTTATGCAGTGTGCCATTCTCGTCTTCATAACTGCTATCATGGAACTTGCCCAACCCAAGAACACATGGCAGGTTCCCCCTGCCTACAGCCAGAACATGCTGGGATCAATGGCCCTGCAGCACAGAGCATAAAACTGTTAAAAGCAGCATGAGTACAGGTGGTTTGGGAATTCTTTGATTAAGACATAATTATTCATGATTATGTCCTTTCCTAACTCTTTGTCTTCTGCATTGCTACAGAGGTGGGAACAGAGACTGCAAGAACAAAAACTGCGAACGACCCGCAGTAAGAACCAGAATGTAGGACGCAGTGGTCGGAGTGGAGCCCCAAAACCACCAACCAAGAACACTGGCCTGCTGGTCAGTGGGCCCAAAAAAACCATTAAAATACGAAATGGCCAGAAAGAAGCCAACCCTAAAAAAGTATGAGTGTGAAATTTCCAAATGGAAAGACTTTTCCTGCATGATGGGGGTCACCATCTGGCTTGGTCAGCATGATTTATTGATTCAGAACTCATCAACTTAAAAACTCATGGTGGTTTCTGTGTAGACATTTTTGCTGCACTTTACTTTTAGAAGGTTTGCTTTTACTTTCAAGCCACTGCAAGCCATAGAGCGTAGGTTTGCACTAATATGTGGTAGACATATTCGGGCTGACTGAACTTTAGCATAGGGCTCTGATTTGCAATTCTAGATAGATTTAGGCTTGGCTGTCAGAGGTTTTAACTCCTTATGCTGTTTTCCTGCTCTGCTTCCCTGCCAGATGTTGGAGAGCTACATGAGTGGTGAAGGGTCTAGAGCAGAAGTCTTGTGAGGAGCAGCTGAGGAAACTGGGGCTTTTTAGTCTGAAGAAAAGGAGGCTCAGGGGAGACCTTCTCACTCTCAACAACTCCCTGAAAGGATGTTGGAGCCAGGTGGGAGTCAGTCTCTTCTCCCAAGGAACAAGTGATAGGAGAAGAGGAAATGGACTCAGGTTGTGAAAGGGGAGGTTTAGGTTGGACATGAGGAAAATTTTCTTCCTTGCAAGGGTTTCCAAGGCCTAGAACAGACTGCCCAGGGCAGTGGTGGAGTCCCCATCCCCAGGGGGTTTTCAAAGCCATGTTGATATAGTGCTGAGGGACATGGTTTAGCAATGACCTGTCAGTGCTGGGTTAACGGTTGTACTTGATGATCTTAAAGGTCTTTTCCAACCTAAGTGATTCTATGGGGTATCTTATCTCTCCTCAGTACATGCACCAGTGTGATAGTTGGCAAGTTACTCTGTGAGTTAGCCTGTGAATTAGCCTGATGAGTTGAGAGCCATAGTGGCTGAGGAGTGGCAGAGGGATGGTATCACTGGCAGACATCTTGGGCAGCAACTGCTGCAGCTGCTGGAAGAGAATCTATCTACTGTTTGGAATCACAGCCTTTGGTCAGAGTGTTCCAAAGCATAATTTACCAATAAGCATCTGGGTATACATTATGTGATTATTTTTGTGTGTGCCAAAAATATGCTTAGTGTTAGTATTTGTTGGTTCATGTAGCAAAAAAATGCATTGAAAGCAGACATTTAATTATTTTATTGTACTTCAGGCTGGCTTCTGATGTTAAAATCATCTAATTGGAAAAATCAATACCTTTAAAAAGGACAGATTAAAGTGAAGCAGATCTGTAGAATTCTTAAAAGTAACACTTAAATTTACTGTAATATAGCTTTGTTATAAAAATGGGAATAAAATCATTATTCTAAACATAAGTAACAGCTACTGTACAGTGTTGAGGAGAAGATAGGGCTTCATGTGGCTCAGAGTTCATTTGGGTAATCTTTCATCATTTGACACCATATTTCTAAACCTTTCTATGATACCAAATAAATAAATAAATAAATTATTGTCCCTCTTCATGAGCTTCTCAAAATAACTGGCTACAGCAGTTTTGTTGATTGGGTGACATTTACCCTGCAAACCTTCACAGACAAAGCAGATGTTTTTATTTATGTACCAAGTTTTACTGACTTTTAACGTATTAAAATAGCAAAGATGATAGAAATCTAATCAACATAGCTCTGGGATCGCCAGCATTAACATTGTGAGTGATAGGCATCTGAAGGACATTCAAGAAATCCTGTAGCAAAACTAAGGACTTAGACTTGGCAATTCTGGTATCTGTAAAACAAAACGAGCGTTTCTAAAACAAAATATGCATCTTTAAAATAGAGAGGGTCTATAACAGGAAAAAAAAAAGTTCTGTGTAGATTAACATAAAGAGTTACAATTGGTCGTGTCAGTATAATGATCATTGTCACTACAAGAGTTCCAATTAAGTTCTCCCACTCTAAATTCAAGGCAGAATATGCTGGAGATTTTGGTAGCAGCAGTAATATCTTTGGTAATATGCTAACATAAGCTGAAGACATATAAACCAAGTTGGGATGCTTAAAACAAAGGGACAGCGGTGTTTTAGATACATGGAATAAGTGCATATAGTGTAGTTCAGGGGGAAAAAATCCCAACTCTACATGACAACTGGTTTTGCTTTGAGCAGCTGTTTAAAATATGCAGAAGTCAGCATTTGAATGTAGCCCTTCCTGCTAATTCTGGGCAGATGCAGAACTTTATCTCCATGGATCATCTGCAGAATTAGATCCAAAATTCAGTCCAGGTGCCAGGAATGCTGAGCATATATTGCATCTGTTGACATTAGTGGGGACTATGTCTGTTTATGTCAAAAAAAACAGACCGCAAACCTAGGTGCCTAAATACAGACTATAGGTGAAATCTTAATCCTGTACAGTGAAATGGAAAAACTGAAACTGAAATCAAAGAAGACAGAATTTCACTGCAGGTGACTAAATTAGGTGAGATTGAAAATGCTGATTTAAGTAAATATGATCTAAAACATATGTATGTATGATTGGAAAGTTTCTAAAATAGTTTTGTCTGATATGTAGCAGGAGTTCTTGAGCTTTGATTCCCTGTCGATCCCAATTTAATGTACCCCAATAAATATGTATGAGGTTTGCTATTAAAAATGAATGACAGTCAATCAACATCAATGTGATGTTGAAATAAGTACCAAAGTTGTGACATTTCACTTCAACACCTTTCATTGTGAACATCATCGAGGGTGGTGGCTATTGAATGAAACCTTTGGAAGAACTAGCTAGACTCCATAGCAACATTACATATTATTTTATAACTGTTAAAATTAAAAAAAAAAATTGATATGGGAGAAAAAAAAAAGTTTACAATTCTTTTCTACAGGAAATTGTCACCATTCCTTCTGTAAATTACTGTCACTGGACTGAAGAATCCAGTGTGTTGGAATAAACTTTGATGCACCATGCCCAGTGTTTCTAAACTCCCTGACATTATTATGTATGCTTTATACTGACTAATTTTCATTCTGATATGGGAAAAATATCATACCATTTTGGTGTTTTGCTATCAAAGAAGAAGGAAAGGCAGTACAACAAAAACCAGGGAACTCATCATACCAAGAACAGATGTGCAGACAGGATGGATGAATTAGTAAGTTGGTATGTTTTCCCAAATCCATTTTTTTCTACTTTTTAAGAAGCCATGGGTCAAACCAATTCAACACTTATCTAATGTCACTGCATTTTGAAAAGCTTTCACAATTATTAACTTGCTGCAACATCGAATGGTGGCTGGATCCAGAACATCCCCACCCTCCAGCCCACTCACTGCCTTTCTCTTGCAAAGGTGTGAAACAGATGTTGGCCTGTTGGAGCAGGCAGATGGATCCTCCTGCATTCGCACATGGCCCACTCACCGCTTCTGCTTCCTGGCACGTGGTAAAAAGCCAGACTCACCTCTCTTCATGCACATTCACAGCCAGCAGTGGTCATCGCTGTTAGTGCACCCCAGCATTTGAGTCAGGGAACCTCAATTTAGCAAAGTGGGCAAATAGTTCACTATAGATGAAAGCAAATATTGTATGTATTTAGAGCTGAAAAATTCAGGCCAAAACTTGAAGTGTCAAATGTTTTTTCTCAGTGTTGCAGCTGCCTTCCTACTGAGGGGCTTGACTTTTTTTTTCATATAAAATAAAAATGGACTGGAACACCCACCCAACAGATGTTTCTAGTGTGTTTCTTACTACCTCCCACGCACATGTGCCCGGTTTAGTAAGAAGTGCCATTGAATATTTTCACTGAATGTTCTAACCTCAGTTCCAGAAGAACGAAACCTGAAAAAATATTTACTCTAATTGTGAATAATTGGCATGATTTTAGAAGCTCAATGTAATTGCAAATCAGAAGTTTTTTATGAACCACATTTAATATAAAGACGACATAAACCCTACTCCAACAAGACCTGAATGACCCGGTCACTTCAATTGAGTGTTGCAACTTCATTAATTGTGTCCAGTCATTGCCTACAACTAAGAAATACTTCCTGTACAAATAAAAAGAAAAAATTTCCAGTCAAACAGCTCTTAAATGATTTTATGCAGCATTGTAAGCTAGATTCCAAAGGAATGAAACCTGAAAAAATATTTACTCCTATTATGCATAACCAACACATGCTTTTTGGTTGTGCTTAGCAGTTGATTGTAAACGCACAGCTGAAAATGTTTTCTCAGCCAGATTTTTCTGGTAAACCACATCAGCTCCAATTAATTTTGTAAATAAATATAAATCCATCCATATGGATCAGCAAACATTAAAAATTAAGTATCTACTTATAGTAAAAACCCATCCAAACCAAAACAGTAACTTACAAGGTACTAATTTCTGTAGAGGTACATTACTTCTAATTAGAACAAGCCAACGCTCTGTGGAAAAACTGAATTTAATTTCAGCTGCTGACACTGTATTTCCTGTAACATCACCAGAATTAATCACCAGTCTTACTGGAAGGTGAAACAGGATTTTGAACTTGCTTGTTAGATGCAGAGTAAATTCAGGGACTTCCAGATTAGTATCAGATTGGTTGCTGTTGTTGCTGCCAAAAGGCTGTTAGATAAACCAGTACAGCAACTAGCTTAAAGGAAGGGAGGACACACTCCTTTTCTCTAGATGAGAATATTAAGATCAAAACCTAAAAACACCTTAAATACATCAGATGGTCTATGTTACAGATAAAAGGTTAATGGATGCATCAGAGGGATTAAGAGATGCCCCAAACAGACAAACACCCTAAGCATTTTGATTCCTTCTGGCTCCAGTGTGATGAAATTTTTAATTTATAGATAGTCAAAGCAAATCAGTATTTATCCTCTGAGCAAAGCAATCAGAAAGTTAATCATTAGTTTGCTGTGGATGCAACGAATAGAGACTTGCAAGGTCTGACTTGCCAGTGAGGCTCATGCAACAGCCAGTGCGAAGGAAAAATAGCGCAGCAGTACGCAACCACAAGCTGATTGACTCCATCTTCCTGGCGGGGAAAAAAGCTTTTCCCCCACTTCTCTTATTATGCAGTAGTTGGGTCCAAATACTCATTACAATCAGACATACTGATTCTTCTTAAACAGTATTTTGAGATTCAGAACCAGCTTGTTTACCAGTCTAAACTGAAATGGATCTTTAATATAGTCTTAGTGTCAGATTATGATTTCATTAAAGTTTCTAAACAAGGAACTATGTGGTCTGTTGTACAAATAAACATGCCCTGTCTTTCCAATTCTCCCCTGCTGGGACAAAAATCAGAAGAATAATGATGTTATCTTTTGTTACTGTTGGAAGAATTTTCATCACATCTCTGTACCATCTAATTCTATGCTGAACCACGATGTATTTCCTAAATAAATGGTCGTGAAGGTCACATTCTGTTTCGATCTGGCATTTAGATATGAGATAAAAAGACACTTTCTGCAAGATTTGTAGGCAGACGAGTTCTATAAATTCAATTGTTTTTGATATGCATAATGTTTTGATAATTCTACAAAAGTCTGTATCTCCAAGATACAATATGTTTGTGAACCTGGATCTCTTCATCAGCTGACTAAAATAATTATTTTTATTGTTTTGAAATGTCTCTTAAGTTCCTCCTTTCTAAAGCTGTTAAAAGACAGTAAGATCAAGAACATATTTAGAAGAAAATAAGCATTAATAAATTGAATGCTCCCACATTTCAATTTGGATTTGGATACTTATTTAATGTGAAGAAAAACTGTCATAAGTCTATGGATAATATTTCAGTGTAACCTACTGGATCATTTTAACCAAGCACAAAACAGGGGTAAAAATTGACACGTGAATATATGAACCCAAATAAATGGAATCCTTCAAAATCTAATAGTTAAACCAAACTGAAAGAAAGTGCTATATTGATTAAGAGTGATGTAATGAAGAACAAAAAAATGTTGTTTAAACAAGCAATAACTCAGTATTTAAAATTCTATTACACAGGCAGAGCTACTGTACCCTTAGAACTGACTGAAATTTCTAAGACTGGTTCAATAAATGATCCACGGTATTCAAAACCTGCATATAATATCTATCAAGCTATTTGATTGTGAGCTTCCACCAGAAGTTTCATGAACTCTTAGTAAGACATTTTACTGGTTTCAGCATTTCTGCTCTTGTCAAAAAATAATTCCAACTAACTTCCAGCATTGTATTTGCCCCACTGGTAGACAAGCTGTTAACTCCATCAAAGAACTCAGGAAATGAGCTGAATTGATGTATTTGAAATCATCCCACTCAGGCATTTTCTGAGATTGCTTCCTGGTTTAAAGTGCAACGTGCCAGCACCCAAAAGACCTGGAGTGCTGAAATAATGCCAGGAAGAACAGTTTTAATGGTTATTTTGAAGTAAAAAACAAGCCAAAGAACATACAGCAATTCTGAATACGCTTTTCAGAACTCAGCTCACCAAGGTGACATATAAATTCTGCACTAATCACAATTTCCTACAGTCCAGCTTTCCTCAAGTTGAGTTTATGGCAGCAAAGCAGCTGTAGGTGAAAATGGGCCACCAGGAGAATGGTCAGTCCAACTTCTGCTGGAGGAATGTCTATAATAACAAATGCCCGATCGCAACAGCAATATTTGTCAGGAAGCTCTTTATAACAGCTAGTTGTATTAAATACAATAGGAACAATAAAGGCAGTGTGAGAAAAACTGTTCTTTCTGGACTTTGCACTTACAATCAATGCAGTAAGCAACTTGCTCTAATTGAATGTAATTTTTTAGTATCTCAACCTTCAACAGACTCGGACAGCAAAAGTGAGAATATATAATCTACAGAAGAATATTTGCATTCTTCAAGAAGGCTGGCCAAGTTAGACTGAGACGGGATACACATTCACTACTTTGGCAAGGAGGTGTATGTCAAGAACAGCTGTTATGTAAGAGGTGACTTTATGTCTCACTTAATCTGTCACATTTGAATTGAGTAAATGGACTGGAAAGGACCTTCTAGTTTATTACCCTACCTGTGACAGTAGATGTTTAGGGGAAGGATAAAAAAACAATGCAAATATTTTTCAGGGCCATGAGGGAACCAATAGGCTTTAACAGCCCTGAGTAGTCTCACATGGGCTGCACACCCATACTGTTGGCCAATGGGCCCAGGAGCCCCCTTTAAACTCACTCTTGCACTTAATCCTCGTCTGCGCTGTCTTGCAGGAATATCTGTCTCTGGCCCTCTCACCTATTGTTCCTGACTGGACTTTTGAATGGGTCCTGGACCTGGTTTATTACTTGCTTTGTCTGGGATTGTTTATGGAACGTGGCTACCCAGTTCTGCTTGGATGATGGACTTGCGATGGCACAGCTTGGCTTCTGGATCCCTTGGCGAGCATTCCCACACTTGCTGCTCCTTCCTGCCAACGTTGCAGCAGTGCCTCCACTACCTTTCAGCATTTCTCCTTTGTACGCTCCCTGAACATGAGGACTGGATCCACATTACAGTGGATGGTGCTTTAATGACCTTCCTTGACTCTGTTTTTTAAAGGTGGTTATATGCAAAACACTTTAAACTTCTGGAACTATTGAAAGGCATAAATGTGTCGAAGTGATAAAAGAAAAACTAGCTATTAAACATAGCTAAAAAAATATGACTGACATCAAACTTCTAGCTGGCATTACTGGTTATACCGACATGCTTTATAATATGAAAAAGCTGATAACAAAAAAAGTGATTCATAAAAAAGCAGATGGAGTATGAAGGAAAATATGTGTGTACATATAGGCTTGAATATGGTTGGGAAGACAAATGCATCTAATGACGTGAATATAAATTTTCAGACATTGCATCTTAATTGTTCAATCTATATCAAGCTCTCCAAATATGCACTCAATGCTTTGCAGGGCGTGTTCTCTATTAGATGATCCATGAACAGCATTAGACAACATATCTCGTGCAAACTGAGCTCGAATTGATTCAGGAGAGGTCTCTTTTGCCAGTTCTGGATTGGTTGGACCCATTAGATGCCTCCACTCTTCCACAGCATTTTCCTTTGTTAAGATCATTATCACTGACGGGCCACTGTAAAATCAACATAAGGAAGCTCTTTACACTTTTCTGAGATGCTGACTTAGCTCTGACTTCAGTGGTGCCATGAATGGTGATGATAAGCACTACACTATCTGAATTTTTTTAATCTGTTTACATTTTAAAGTCTGAGTGTTTTGTTTAAGGTAATATACCCTGTATCTGAAAGCCAAGAAGACTATGATGATCAGCTATTTGGATTTGGACTTTTTTGTCCTATAAAGATTCATACCCAATAATTTCTGAAGCAAGACAATACATACTGTTTTATCAACAGCTATACTAACAATATTATGAGGAAGGTATTTGTCCTACATGGGAAGAACAAGGATTCTATCAGAAATTACTATTTTTAATTTTTTTTTTTGAGAAAAAAATCCAAAATAATAGTCACTATCCATAAGTTTGGAAAGAATTTTAAATCTTCCTATTTAAGGAAGGGCACTCCATGCTAGAAGCCACTAAACTCACCAGAAAGTGACACAGTGTAAAATCCTTATCTCATTTTGGGTATAGTATGTTTTGTTGGCACTGTAAATTCAAGGTTTTATGTATACTTAGATACCTCGGTATTGTATAACAAGACACTTACTCAGTCATATAATTCACCAACTGTTCAAAAAAGGGTTTTCCTTCGTGATGACTATAAAACTGTGCAGCCATTTCCCGAGTTAAAGCTTCTTCCTTAATCTTTGAGATGGTGAATCCAGCATCTTTAACTTTTTTCAGAATGTCATCTAGGAGAATAACAAGCAAACTCACCCTTGATTGAAACAGTTTAGATAAACAAAATTATTTAAAGCTTATATGCAAAAAAACCCCACCCAATCTTTAACATTTTCAGAAAATACTAGGTGCCTTTTTAAAAAAAATCAACCACACCTACTAAAATTCTACTTACAATATTAAACAATATCATGGGCAACACGACAAACACTTCAACAGCCCTCTAAAATAAATAGAAACTGGTCATTGCATTGGTCAATCCCTATGCAGGTGACAAACCCAGACTGTTATGAACTATACCAGTAGCTTTCACTGTTGTTTCTCACCTTGGATCTGTGACACACCAGCTGTCCTGCCAATATCATTCTGGATTGGTACAAGAAGGGAAGAAAGACTCACAAAAGCCAATGAGGAGTTAATGTTAGAAAGATTTGTTAGCACAGAAAAGAAGAATATCAAGAAAAGACTCTGGATATAGGGTTTCAAAAAAGTGGCAGCAAAAATATTGAAGGTAAGATTCCAAATTGTGCATAGTGTTCTTTTTACTTTGACCTTTCCTCCTTATTCCCCTTGTCTGATGGCAAAGATGAGCAATAATCTCTTTTGAGTCAGCAGAGATACCCATCTGAAATAAGTAACACGAATTTGGAAAGCCTGTCTCTCCTTTGACTTAGAAGGGTTCTGGGCAGCTAGTTTGCACAACTGCCTGACTTTGAAACAGGTTAACTTAGCTAAGGATTGCCTCACTTCAATTCACCACCATTCTTGTGAAGAAAGAGCTATAGGGAGCTTAAGCAAAGGAAACATCACATTTGAGACCTCAATAAGAATTAGGCAAGCCCTGTAAAAACATTTCTCTGCACAGAAAAAATATTTAGGAGAATAAAAAAAATGCTTGCGTCTGACATCACAGAATTACAGACTGGTAGGGGCTGGAAGTGACCTCTGGAGATCATCTAGTCCCATCCTTCCGCTAAAGCAAAGTCACCCAGAACAGGTTGCTGAGGATCGCATTGTCCAGGCGGGTTTGGAATCTCTCCAGGAAAGGATGCTCCACAACCTCTCTTGGGTAGCCTGGGCCAGGCTCTGGCACCTTCACAGGAAATTTTTTTCCTCTTGCTCTGATGGAACCTCCTGCGTTCCAGTTTATGCCTGTTGCCCCTTGTCCTGTTGCTGGGCACATTTGAAAAGAGTCTGGCCCCATCCTCTTGCCCTCTGCCCTTTAGATGTTTATAAGCATTGATATGATCCCTGATATGTGTGATTTTCTGCAGTATACATTACTAATATTTTGTAGAAATTGCATCAGTAGACACAGTGCATACTTTCTAGATCACTTACCTTTATGATTCTTAGCAGCATCAGGTTTGATTAATGCTAAAGTGTGCTCCTGAGGGAAGAAGAACTCTAATTCCTTCTGAGCATCATGTGGTGTAGAACTACCATGAAGCTGACCAATAGGTATGTTGTTAACTGCATACTGTGCACGTAAACTATGAGTCATTAAAAAAGTGAAGTTACTTAAAGGAATAGCCATTTTAAGCTTTAACTTTGACAAGCCTTAACCTAGTGACTATAAGTTCATGTTTATCTGGTGACTTGAATGCTTTATGATCTCACTGTAGGAATAGGAAGGCTTCATTGTCTACAAAAAGAACAATTGTCCACCTGAAATATGAACACATTCCCTCACAACTCTCCCTCCCATCTTCTTTTATTTCCAAGATAATACCAGTTATTTCTTAGTGAAACAGAACTTCTGTCAACTACAGGTAAGATGATACCACAGCAGTTTCTTAGAACAGTATGATAAGCAGGTAAAATTAAGAAATCTATGTATAAAATGTGTAGGAGAACCTTAACCATAAATAAAATATCCTATTGATGCAAATTTTTCATTAAGCTACAAAAATAATAATTTGTGCTAAAAAATAATGGTGCTATTTCAATAAAACAAAAATAATGATATATTACCAGTATTTTTTCTGACTCGAGATTTCATTTCACCACCTTTGTTTAAAATTGGCTTCTTATGTTTATCAGCCATTATTTCTCAATTTTTCTATGTTATACACCAGTTCTTCCAAGAAAAGCCTAACTGCAGAAATATGTACCAGTTTCCAGATGATGGCACTATAGTCACACCAGTTGCAATGTGATATTTATTGAGATGAGGAATGTGAAAGCAAAATGGAAGCTGTGTGTGGTGGTTTACTATTGTAAGTATTACCTGTTTGGATTTTCCTTCTTAGCCTCTTCAACAGTCTTTGGGCCTAATAAATCTCTCCAGTGTGCTATGGCATTTTCTCGTGTTAGAGCAAGGACAAGTGTTGGACCACTGTAAAATGGGAACACCAGCATTAAAAACAAAACAAAACAAAACAAAACAAAACAAAACAAAACAAAGCTCTTTGTCTTTTGTAAAAGTAATTTAATTATATAGTCAAGGCTAAGAAAATGAGCCCTAGTATTGGAGGATTTCAACATCATACATGCAGAGATATGGAATAGATAGTAA
Source organism: Chloroceryle amazona (assembly GCA_027560015.1). Lineage (NCBI taxonomy): Eukaryota > Metazoa > Chordata > Aves > Coraciiformes > Cerylidae > Chloroceryle > Chloroceryle amazona. The sequence continues at coordinate 19,266 of JANHFX010008851.1, forward strand.
TTTTTTAAAAATCTCATTTATTTATTTGCTATACTTGGGATTTGTCTCATTCTCTGGAGTTGTCTGATCCTAGTTTGAGTTTTACTAAACTCTCGGATACATGGATATCTTGGAGCCATATACTATTCAGGCTAATTATTCGTTGTGAAAATCTCAGTCTTACAGATCCACATTCTCATTTTTTTTTCAGCATACCTGGTCATTTGCTCTAGAAGGACTGGGAAGTAGTCTTCATTTACATGTTCTTTGTAAAATTCACGTACTTGTTCTTCAGACAGGATTATTTCTTTCTGCATTGCTATTTCAAAGGCATCATCCTTTATTCTTTGCATGATAGAATCTGTTTATATATTGAAATAATGCTAAATTACCATCCATTCATTCATTTGCACACTTGTGAAGAAATGACATGGACTTTCCAATCATGTTAAGTTTTTACAGGAGAATTAATTTCCTCACTGAAGGACAGAAAACTAATTTAAGGAAACTGCTAGATGGCTTTGGTAGTTTTCTGGACACTCAGAAAGCTGATGCTTAACTCCTTAACATTTTATTTCACTTTAGAACCTCAATAGGAATTCCTGACTGAGAAATATGATGTGTTTTACTATCACCAAAATAAGTCTAAGGATTTTGAATGGGTGGATATTCACTGAACCAAGGCTTACATGACCACGTGTATATGTAAACAGTATTTGGCACAAGTTAAAATAACTCTATAATTACCTAAGGGTCATGGACTGCAGAGATACTGCTCTAAGCAACATACTAGATAACAAGCAAGAAAATAAATACAAAAGGAGAGGTCAAAATTGTAGTCTTTCAGATCTCTGTGTGTAGGCTACTTCACGTACAGAGATTCTCAAGTTAGAAATAAAACCAAACAAAAAAAAAAACAATATAAAAAGCATAAACCATATAACTTTTTTCTTGACAAAGATTACTGTTCACTTAATGCCAGGGAAACAATAAAACATAAGAACACTTCATTAACAGAATTCTTAAAATTCAAATATAAGACCTTTTATACACCCTAGATAGGAAATGTAGTTATTAACACTTACTTCGTCTTTCCTTTAAGAGACAAGGTCTAATTAAGGCCAAAGTCTTTTCAACTCTTTCATCTGTCCTCTTTATATTAAAATTTGGGAAAAAGAAGGCAAGTTGTCTGCTGGCATCTTCTACACTGTCTTGCACATCACATACATTTAGTATACTCTCAGTTTCTCCCAGGCTAATGAGATGCAAAGTAATACAGTAATAAAGTCACTGCATGCACTGTGTTAACAGCTGACTTCTAGAGGATGTACTTCCTTAAAGCTTAGTGAAAGAATAGAATGCCAAACTAAGTTTTTTATTAAATTCAAAATGACTAAAGTGATGTTTCTGAGAAGAGAATTATTAATCTTCTCAAAAAGTGCCTTGTCATCTGCTGTGAAAGAACCATCTCAGCCATGCAGCATTTCTGTTTCTCCTCTACCTTATTCAACATAGTATCTCTTTCGCTAGACAGAATTACCACTGACAAGTGTAGAGTGTACAATGAATGATCAATAAAAGGATTGTTCTTAATTAATGTACGGCACAGTCATAAAAACAATAGCACTACAGAATTGACTTTAACAGAGATACTTCTCATTGTTACTTACCTATATTTCTAAGGTTTATTCAACTATATAAATACAGTCACTCTTGGCCACTTAATGGAAAACACAATATTCCCCAGTTCTACTAAATTAGTACAGAAAGGGATATGGCAGGCATTGACAAAAATATTCATTATTATGATAAGTTCTTTTTTTGAACAAAGTATTTAAATTCATGTTGCTGCAGGGGAGTTGGACTAGATCACCTTTAAAGGTCAGTTCCTCCCAAACCATTAGTCACCTGTCTGGCTTCTCAGGCTCATCAGTCATGCACTGACTTGCTTTACGTAGTTCTGTCCAGTGAGGAATAGAATCAGTTCCTTCTTTTTTAGTGATTACCAAAATATGGCATGGTCCACTCATCATGAATTGAACAAAATCTTCAAAATCAGGCTAAAAAACAAAATATTTTTTTTCCCTATGAAATGCAGGAACTCTGAGTTCATGACCCATCTCATTCAGTTTGGAATGCCACAGGAATGCTTTACCAGCCTCTTCCTTTGATTATGCCAACCCTGTCACTGATCACTTCCACTGGTCCCACTAATAATAGCAAACAAACTAGTTGTTTGCATATAATTCCAGCCTCTCTCTCTCTTATGTAGATCTTAAATGGGAGAAGGTATAAATGTTTGAAAGTAGCTTCATTTTGGTGATTAAGACACTTCTGGACCCTTCTTTAGAGTTAAATTTAGCTCTCATACTGCTAAAGCAGCTGATGATATTCAGGTGCTAGTTTGCTAGACCATTGCCTTTTAATGCTGACCAGCATAATTTTATTGTTTTCTTGAACCTTCTGTTTGTGCTTAGCTATTTGTTGTTCCCTAATACAGGACAGGGTTGAAAAAATCACCTTCAGTGGAGATCCTTTCTCTTTCTGCCTGTGTATATGCTTATTTGCAATACTACCCCGTGATAAGAGCTGTAAAGAATTAAAACTGTAATACAGACTATCCCTTATTTTCTGTCAGGAAGAGCAGGTGTCAAATAGACACATGCTGTCATGCCGATGACAATGGATTTTGGTTTTGTACTACATTTCAGTGCCTAACAGCCTATGTTTAGGGCCATGACTAAAGGTCGTACACTACACATTCTGATTACAGAAAGGACTACAAAATCTTTTGGTATTGGAGTTCACTTTAATGCACTTGGAATATTAAAGTGCTACCAAGTCAACTTTGTATGAGTTGGTAAGAAAAGAAGTGAGATAATATCTCCTTTTTTATTCTATGTTCTAAATCTACATTAATTCAATTCTTTAACTTACTAAAAATTTACAAGGCAGAGATTTGCAGACACATATAGCTGCAGTTATGTTTTAATTGTTCCTTTTGCTTAGGTTTTTACTTTTGTTTTTACCTGGTCTTTATTCCGGGCATAGAACACTCTGATTTGCTCTTCAGTCAGCATTTTCTCCTCTGCTGTTTCTATGTCAAATCCTGCATCTCTAATCTGCAATTATTCAGTTGTCACTGAATATTATGAATATATATTATATATTGGATAAATGGATATATACAAAACTATATGTTATTGTAAATCTAAAGACTGATTTTCGAAGATACCTTAAGCTTAAAATTCTGTGAAATATTCCAAATAGAACTGCTACCTATTGGTGAGGCCAATTCATGTGCACTAGCAATTGTACCCTCAGGAAGAAACTTTTTACATTGATGTCCTGGTTTGGGTGAAAACAGAACTAATTCTGTTCAGTGATTTTACTTTTCAGTTCAGTACTTCTAACTAACAGC
>JANHFX010008854.1:12979-23824 GCA_027560015.1 Chloroceryle amazona
CACCCAGCAGGGGCACCCAGAGCAGGGGGCCCAGCAGCGCAGGGTCCAGGTGGGTTGGGAACCTCTCCAGAGAAGGAGACTCCACAACCTCTCTGGGCAGCCTGGGCCAGGCTCTGACAACCTCACACCAAAGTTTTTCTTTATAAGAGTAATTTTTGATAGCTACACAAACAACTTCAAACAAGGGTATATTGTTAGACACTCACGAAGCTGTTGCTGCAGCTGGATTAGCTTGAGACACCATCTGATCTGCAGCCCTGCCAGAGACACTGCAGCAACCCTCAGCCTGATACTCTGAGGCCCTGAGGAGCTACTCCTGCTCCCATTGAAACAAGTGGAGAAATTCCCATTTACTGTAGTAAAATAGAGAAAATCCTAAACTCCAGTGCTTCCACTGACACCATTGTCTCTCTGTGACATCATACCTCAAAAACATCCTTTATATAAGCAGTAGGGATTTTTTAAAAAGAAAGAAAAACCCCAAACCCTCAAACAGAAATAAAATACTCAGTGAAATACCTGTAAATCTGGTTGCCTACCTAGCAGAGCTGACATGGCTACTCTTAAAATGACTATAGATGTTTCCTCTAGGATTGTAACGTCAGCATTGCCACACTGCCCCTCAGGCAAGAGACCTCCATTTACTTTTCTCTGACAAATAGCTTTCTGACTGACAAATCGTGGGCCTTTATTATCTTCCTCTTTTCTTAAAAACTAAACCAGATCGTTTGAAACTGTTCCAGTTCTGTGTTTACATCAAGAGCAGAGCTCGCTCGTAACACAGAGCCACCTGCTGACAGCCAAGGATATTCATTTTAAATCAGAACTGTTGGTGTTTGTATCACATGTTGATAATTAGCAAATTGATGGAAAATACGTAAGTCAGTTTTAACCAACAGAACCCTTTTACTCCAACCCACATTGAATTTGGGCTGCTGTCTCTGGTTCCTAGAACATAACAGTTATAGGCAATTTTTTTTCCTGGCTTTTTACCTGTATCAAAAGGGCTTTGAGGGGGAGAAGTTAAAAAGCAGGTCATTAAAACCAAACGTAACTATGCAGAAACCCCTTGAATCTTTAAGCATTTGTAAACCCACATAAACACTACACATGATGTTTGTGCCTTTTGGCAGTTACCAACACTCGGGGGGGTTAATTTCAGAGGAAGGTAAATTTCTGTTCATTCCAGTTCCGATCAGTAGTGGAATGAGCTGCCGAAGCCAGAGGACAAAGAGCACGGTGTGACACAGCAGGTCTCGGACCAGTGCCCAGCTCAAGAATGCCTGATGGAGCAGCTGGCTCAGAAGGACGTGTTCAGTCTGGAACTTTTAAACTGACCTGTTTTCAGACTGCTGATTCTGTCTGCTCTGCCTCCTAGACCTGAGGACATTTCAGGTGCCATTACTTGTGCATGCCTGACAGGCTATGGCAACATATCTGCATTCAATCCCTTTTTAAAGCAAACAGCCAGTGCACGTGCTGGTGTGTTGCAGATGATGGCTTAAGGCCATACAAAAGCAGAATCTTTTCTGCAAATCCCCATGACTGCATTTGTTTATTTCTGCTTAGAGTTAGAATCATAGAATCATAGACTGGTTTGGGTTGAAAGGGACCTTTCAAGGCTATCTAGCCCAAAACCCCTGCACTGAGCAGGGACATCTGCAACCAGAGCAGGTTGCTCAGAGCTCTGGCCAAATCTCACCTGGAATGGTTCCAGGGATGGAGCATCAACCACCTCTCTGGGCAGCCTGGGCCTGTGTTTCAGTTGTATGAAGAAATGAGGGGTGCATACACAAGACCTTTGGACGTTAGAGCTACAGAGATGATGAAGGGACTGGAACATCTCTCTGATGAGGAAAGGCTGAGAGCCCTGGGGCTGTTTAGCCTTGAAAAGAGAAGACTGAGAGGGGATCTTATGAATGTTTACAAATATCTGAAGGCGGGTGTCAAATAGAAGGGGCCAGGCTCTTGTCAGTGGTGCCCTGTGATGGGATGAGAGGTAATGGTCACAAGCCGAAACACTAAAGTTCCACCTCAACATGAGGAGAAACTTCTTCACTGTGAGGGTGACAGAGCCTGGAACAGGCTGCCCAGAGAGGTGGTGGAGTCTCCTACTCTGGAGACTTTCAAGACCCACCTGGATCTGCTCCTGTGTGGCCTGCCCTGGGTGACCCTGCTCTGGCAGGGGAGTTGGACTCAATGATCTCCAGAGGTCCCTTCCAACCCCTACCATTCTGTGATTCTATCTGTTTATTTCTTTCTCAGGGTTGTACAGAAGCAGTCTAACAAAATCTGATGCAGTTACTGATGTAGCAACATTTGATTCCTTTCTGCTCTCATTGTCATGAAAAGTCTCCAGTGTGATTAGCAGATGGCTGCTGCCTGGGGCTGCCCCTGGCTCTCTTGCCATACCACAGCACCTTAAAGCTCAGGGCTTGTGGAGCTGTAACATGCCTTGAGTCCTGCCCGTACACAAAAAACCCTTTCCTGGAGGCTGGCTCATCAGTAAAGGACAGTCCCACACTGGGATGGGTTTCTGTGCCCATGCACCAGACCCATCCATGCCTGCACTGCCTGCTGGCTGGATGCACACTGACCATACTGGAGTTTCCCCCTCCCTCCCAACAGCTGGCCAGCAACAGACTCGCTCTGCACCTCTGATATTGCCAGTGTGAGGCAATACAGGAGCACAAGAGCAGCACTTTCAAACCTCACCCTGTGTCTCTCCTCAAGCTCCACGAGAGGAATTAATTTCTGTGCATGCAGGTCTTTGGTTAATGCCTGCATAGCTTCTGTCAGGCAACACACAGGCACTGAATACTTCATGCTTCTGTGCTTTAGGATTATGTGTGTTAGGAGGGAAAGACTAAACACTAATCTAAACCAGAAAGGATTCATTCTAAGGGATCATTCGTCTACATGAGGACAAGAGGAAACGGCCTCGAGTTGCAGCAGGGCAGGTTTAGGTCGGTTATTAGGAAAAGTTTCTTCCCTGGAAGGCTTGTCAAGGGCTGGCCCAGGCTGCCCAGGGCAGTGGTGGAGTCTTCATGGTCCCTGGAGGGACTGAAAAGCTGTATAGGTGTGGCACTTGGTGACATGGTTTAGTGATGGACTTGGCTGTTCTAGGTCAGCAATTAGACTCAATGGTCTTAAAAGTCTTTTCAAACCCAAGCGATTCTATGGTGCTACATGTACCCACTGTAAGAAGCAAAATGGACATTTGACATTGATAGACAGGAGCCAGCATCACAGCAAAGGACTGTGCTATACTGAAAAGCCAAATAGATACTAATGCAGTTAATTTGTGGAAAGAAGATAAGGTGCTTCAGTTACATCTATGGCAATAACATGAAATATGACCAAACTCTACAAGGTTGTCACAGGGAGAGCAACAAGTTTTAGACCAAAATGTCAGATTGGCCTAATAAAGTGTATCTCAAAGCAGAAGCAAGTAAGCAGCACCTGGCAGACCTCAGCAGTGGTGGCCAAAGCTTTTGCAAGACACTGACAACGAAGAGCCTCTGAGAATCCACTCTGGGCAGATCCAAGCTCGTAGGTCTGCACTCAGCTCATCAACCTCTTCCAGCGCACGCAGCTCAGAGGCAGCCAGAGCACACATTTCAGATGGATCCCTCACCTTTACACTTTCCCTAAAGATTGAACTTAATAGGCATAAAACTCATGGAGTTAAACCAAGCTGACCTTTTACCTTGGATGTGCTTATGGCAGTATATTGTGCAGATAAAATTACAGCTTGTTCTCTCCCCCAGTAGTCCCCAAGAGTTACTACATCAGCCTTGTTTTCCAATTTCTTTAAAAATAAATTAAAAAAAATAAATAAATCCCAAACTCCAAGCATTCAAAAATGATGAGTGGGCCAAAGTTTAGCTGAGAAAGTTGTTGAGACAGAGGCCTTGGCCAAGTGCCCATCAAAATCAACAGGCGTCTTTCCATTTACTTAATGGGCTTTGACTGATCCCTAAGCGAAGAGGGCACGGGGGTTGAAATCTGTGCTGATTACCCACTGACAAAGAAGTGTTTGAAATAATCTGCTGCCATCTGTCTTTGTTTTGCTAACCCGCTCAGCTGGGCCAGAGAGGAAAACCCGACAGATGAATAGAGAATTAATTATCTCAAAAACGATCCGTTTGGTTTCTCACCTTCCGCAAGAACTAGCCCATTGACCACGAGGGAGATTTCCTTACATAATTACAACACATCACAATGCAGTGTTACATTTGTATATGAGGGCTGGAATCCTTCTGCTGGGAGCCTGGGCTGGGAGCTGGGATTGTTCAGCCTGGAGAAAAGAAGGCTCCGGGGAGACCTTCTGGTGGCCCTTCAGTATCTAAAGGGGGCTAGGGAGGGACTTTTTTTTAAGGGCTTGTAGTGATAGGACTCAGGGTAATGGCTTCAAACTGGAAGAAGAGAGATTCAGATTAGAAATTAGCAAGTTTTTCAATTTGAGGGTGGTGAGACACTGGAACAGGTTGCCCAGGGAGGTTGTAGATGCCCCAATACTGGACGTATTCAAGACCACATTGGATGGGGCCATCACAATTCACGGTCAACCTAAGACTATCTGTAACAAATAGGTCTTCAGATTCCAGGGAATTACTTTGGGTTTAGTGACATAAAAAATGGGCAGATGTGCAATTGAAGCCCACAGAATGTTTTGAGGTACCTCCCTGAAGCATCCAGAAAATTTTACTGACTCTTGACTCCAAATAAACCACTTCCTAATTTCAGCTTTGCAGAAGACCCAAGCAGCACACTTTTTAACACACTGCATTTTACAGACAAAAAGAAGTTTTGGTGTAACTTTATGGGAGTTCAGTGGCATTTCAGAAGAGTTTACTTTGTATGACATGCATGTCCAAAGGTGACAAAACGATGATAAAGTATTTAACCTTGTTGACTCATGAGGAAGAAGCTTGTGACCTCTGCTGTGTAGCTGCAAGGGTGTTTTTTGAACCTTACAGAAGCCAGAACGACTGCCATCCAGACTCACGCCTGCTCTTTGGCTCCAAAGTCACTCTGCAATAAGGTGGCACAGGAACAGAGTCATTTTCAGTCACTCGTCATGGGAACATAGGTGAATATGACAGTCGATGTTCCAGTTCTGGGTGTGTTTAAGAGCTCTCTTACCAGGTCTGCAGTGGTAGTCATACGCCCCGTGTATCTGTCAAAAAGAGAATGGCTCCAATGTGGCCATGAGATGAGGCTGGCAGCTCTGTATCCTCCTCAACACATTCCACTCCTTCCATTTCAGAAACTAAGCAAGGCTGGGCCAGGTGCTTCCTTGGATGGTAAACCACCAGCAAAACATGCCCGTTTGGAGCACAGGGTTAAGCAGCATGATTTCTCAAGAATCATCCAGACTTTTTGTCAACGCTCACCTGCTCTGGCCTCACCATGAGTGAAAAGGTATAGAGCAACTTCATGCTAGGAGGTGTGACCCACACTAATTGCATTTGTCAGGCATATAACCCAATGGTCAGAGTCAAAACATGCCAAGCCAAAGCTGAGGGGCAGACAGGCCAGGAGACCACTACATGGGCTGGGGCTGGTGGGGGAGGAACAAAGAGAAGAGAGGTGAGAGAGGACAAGGACTTTGAGGTCAAGGTGACCGGGAGGCAGGAAGCTGCAGTTGAGCAGCGGTAGAAAGCGAAGGGTGAAGAGTGAGGGTCAGTTGGTCAGAACTGGGAACTATCAACCTTACAGCATAAAGCCATTCCCCTCCTGCAGCCTGACCCACCTAAAGGCAGGCCTGAGGGAAACCAGTGGGTGTTGGGGTGCACCACAGACCAGCCCAATCTCTAACAACTACTCCTGTTCCTAAGGGGTTGTATAAAACACCTATGTGCATCTGAAAACTAAAAGACCAGTTAGAGGCTGAAGGCTGAGTGGGTGTTTTGCAGGGATTGGTACAGAGAGAGACCAGCTCTGGGCAGAAGGCACTTAGCTCCTAAGTCAGGCTTGTACCCCAAACTAGGTCTGACAATCACTTGACTTCGAGAGCTCCTGCAGCTTACCAAGAGCCTTTCTATGCAGAGAGCCAAAGTACCTGTGCAGAATCTAAAAGCAGTTAAGTCACAGCAATATTTTTCTCAGTCTGTCTCCATCTGTGGTCCTCAAAAATTTCCTAGTGGAGCTGCTTAGGAAATCTCACATGCACATAGATCCCTGTGTAGCACCCATGAATCTCGCTCCTGTTTGTGCATCCCTTAAAAATAACTGGTCAAGCTCAGAGGTCAACACATCACAGGCTGAACCACATTGATTCAAATGCAGTGAGACTCTCAGGAAGGTCACCCATTGAGCTATTTTTGCCTTAATCTTTATGTTCTGGACAAAACCAAAACACAATCATTGATATTTTTAATTAAACTTTGAAAGCGTGCCACATAGGACATAAACTAGAGATACTTCTTGTCCAAGAAGATTTTTTTTTTACCTTTTTTTTTAATTTAGTGAGTGCAGTCACCAAAGAAGTATGAGCTCACAGTTCAGTCTGGGGGGGTCAGTAATTCTGGAGTGTTGCCTGGAGTTTGAAGCTCTTCAAGATCCACTATAAAAATCATAGATCCCCATGCAACTATGTGACAATCCCACACTTGATAGCCTCTGATTTTGTGGTGAAAAGCCTCATAAAATAAAATGTAATAATATTTTTTTTCTGAGTATTATTTTCTTTTCTTCCTGTAGGGACTATCACTGAACAGTAACAAACTATAAAGATGTGAAAAACAAACCACCAAACAAAAATTAACAGTGATTTAGTTTTATATGGAGCTCATAGATTTTTTGAAGTTACAACTTTTGAAATGTAAAATAAAAGATTGTAGACTATCCTTGGCATGATCAGAATAAACAAACGCTAATTTTCCAGTCCATTGGCTTCAGTAATGGATCTCATGGGCAACAAATCTGCTTTTTGCTACTGCTGTTGCAATGTAGCTCTCAGTAAGTCAGCTTCAAGCTAAAGGCTGCCCACAGATATCTGCAATTCGTTCACACGTACAGTATTGCAAAGGGGATAAGTGACCTACTGATTCTAATGCCCTGCCTAACTAGGAAGCATCCAAATTGCAATTTGTGTTTGAAGAATTTCACACCACTGAAACACTCTTGGCAGGGTATTTTTTCCCATGCATACAGCATGTGCTCGTCCATCAATGCTGTCTTAATCCTATTGTTAAATTCACTGAAAACCAAAAAAAAACAAAATAAAACAAAATATCCACCATGAAATCTCATAATAAAGAACATTTTTCTGGGCCAGATGGTTCACTGCAGCAGCAAAGGGTTAGTCTTTTGTTCAAACAGGGCTTTCAGCATCAGAATCTTTGCCGGCCACAGAATCATTTCCAGACAATTACAGAGGATTTTAGTTAGTACCAAAAAAACGTTCCCAGCTTCTTCTGCACAGCCCTGCAGAGCAGTGAGATCACCTTTAGGAGGAGCCTCATCCCCTCCTGTAAAGCTGATAAAAACACCCGGTGGCTCCTGCAAAGCTGTTAGGCATTATAAAATATTGTTTCATTAACAAAGATTCTGAAAAAGACAGAAATTGATAAAAAGCAACCTCCTGAGATCTTTTACTCCACAGTCTTCTCTCAAAATAATCTGTATCTAAACCTTCTGTGATGGATGACGTAATAAAACCTGCAGTGATGGTGCAGTAGTAGTAACACAAATATTAAGAAAGAGCAACAAAATCTTTAACACAAAAGAACCTGAGAGAAATAAAACAGAGCCAGAGACAGCAGAGGGAGAAATCTTCTGAATAGTATAAGCAGATTAGAAACAAATATGGTGATTTTGAGGACATGGTGAATAACAGAAAGTTGGGTCTCTATGGAAGGGAGAAGAAATAATTATATTTACTTAAGGGCAGTCACAAGAGTGGCTCTAATAGAAATTGGGACCAGATTCAGCCCAAACCAGGAAAGGGCAGAAAGGCTGAACAGAAGGGTCACTTTTGCAAATCTAAACCAACCCTTGGAATCTGTTTCCTTTGTTGCTAACGCTGCTGTTAAGTCTGCCTGTTCCCCTCTTAGGTCAGGGGAGACAAGGTACAGAAACACTTTACTCTGCATTATTTATGCTCAGAGAATTTGTCAGAGCTTTGAGAAATAGATGGAATGTCCAAACTGATACTTCGTCTCCTGATTTGTTCTTTGCTTAATTTGAACACTGTCTCAACATTGGTCTGTGTCTAATTGACCTCAGATCTTCAGTAGACAACTGATCCCAGCACCTACCAGTCACCTTGGATTTGAAATGTTTCCTAATGGACAACTTAATTCTCCTTTCCCGCAGGCTAAGTCCCTGTAGGCATAAAGAAAATGTTACTCCATTCCTCTTCACAGAGTTCTCTAAAAATCATTGAAGCCCATGATTCACATCTCCCCACTCTTCCTATTTCCCCAGCTACACAGATCATACACCAAGTTTTCTGATGATCTCTGATCATTCCCACTTTCCTCTGGCTTTGTTCCAATTCGTCAACTTTTTTTTCCTGAAGGTTGGTAAAGAAAACCTGGCTTGATACTCCACATTCACCAATGCAAAGCTGCATGCAAATGTACTTCAAGTGCCTTCTCCTCCCTACTGAACGCACCATGTGCAAACTCCTTTTCACAGCAGTATGACCCCTGCGAGGAGTGACTTAAATAAACTTGTTTAACTTGAGCAAGTAACACCTTTGGAGTCAGTTGCTGCATCTCAGCAAAGAGACAGTAAAACAAGTAATTTAATAAGAGGGATTAACACAGTTGATTATTTAACTCCACCTCCACTGTTCACTCCTTGCAACATCAGCCATGCACTTTGTCCCCTGCACGATTAATGTTTTCCATGATGACTGAAGCAAAGTGTTGCTGAGTATTCTGGCCTCCTCACCTCAACCTACAGTTCATTTTCCCTCCCTGTAAAAGTGTGGGATGATTGTGCCTCTTCCAGCTAGAGTCCTTATACTGAATGTTACCTTGAGATACTGAGATCTCACTGTTTGCCTTGGCCTGTGAGATTGGCCTCATGCTGCTGGTTTATGCTCTTCCTCAGCAGGTTCTGCACACATCTCATCTGTACACTGTCTTGATGGTGTTCAGACACTTCTCTGAAGAGTTGCTAAGCTCTTAGGACAGGGATTTTACCCATCTGATGATTTTATTGCTGCTTGTACAGAAAAAAAAGGACCCCAGTCTCCTTACAGATCAGGACAGGCTTCAAAAGGACATGTTTTTCCTGTTCCTCTTAAGTCAACAGCTGCACTTGTATTAGTTATGAAGACTGTGATGCAAGTTGAAGCACTAATGTCACTGGAGGAGCATGTCCTTGCAAAACACAGTGTCCCTGCCTTAGAGCTGTGGCAGGACTTGCACTGGGCATGTCAGCTTCGGGGGTCTGCTTGGCAGTGGCCGCACTGGTTGGATGTCCCTGTAGAGCCCTCTGGGAAGAGGCACGTGACCAGGGGAAAGCTAAGCTTCTGCAAATGCAAAATTTCCCTCTCCTTCCAACATTTGTTTGCACCAGAGTGTTCAGAAAAATCCTTGAAGTTACTACAGCTTCCGTATGGTTTCTAAGGGGTACTCTCCCTTCTCTTCCACGGGCAAGGGTAGGAAGAGACAGACCATCTGACAAACATCTTCTCCCGCATTTTCACCCTCCACAGCAGGAAAAGCTGCAGTATATACACAAGGGTTTTTTGACAGAAGAGAAACACTTGGTAAGAATTCCTTACAAAAGTGCCACTTGGCACAAATAACTTCAGCTCTGGCCCACAATGAACCAGAAAGCCAGGGGAAAACAGGCTGTTTGAAGTTCAGTGCTCTGTAAATGAGTTATCTTCCCCATTTCCCACTCTCTGTGACACCAGGGGAAATCACAGGACTATAACAAAAGTAAATGTCCTAGAAACCAGGAAAAGAAAGGGTTAACTTAGGAGTCAGGTCCCCACACACCTGCAAGCCCTAAGTAGCCTGAAGAGGAAGAGATAAAAGCCTCAGCTCAGCTTCCACGTGGGAAGTTTGTTGGTTTGAGCTTTGCTGGGAAGGAGCTGTCATGCAAGTAAAGGATTTGCCCTGGACTAAAAGGTTGGTTGTTTTTTCATAGGCGATAAGACCCCACAGGGGAGGACTGAAAACATCTAGCAGGTGTCAGCCTCCCTGCTAGAGATGCTTGGGGAGTAAAAATACACTGAGAGCTGCTCTTCCCGTCCTGGCACAGGCAAAGCAATCCAGGCAAACATCTCCTGACCCCGGGGGACACAAGAATGCTGGTGGCGAGGGCCTCTGGAGTCTTTCCCTGTTGCCTGGGAGCCAGGTTCTGAGGCTCGACAGGTTCTGAGGCTCCCGGCTCTGTTATCCCCGTGCGGTAGCGACTGGACAGCTCGAAGAAACTGGGTTTCAGACCCAAAAAATACTGCATTTGCATACAGAAAAAAAAAGAAAAGCGGCCTTTGTAGCTGCTTTGTAAACACAAGAGGCTACCCCCGCTTGTAGAACGAGTCAATACCTCCGCTGAAGCCGCTCTGTGTAGTAATCCCAGCGGTAAGCTTATTCACAGGCTCTAAAATCAGAAGCTGAGACACTTAATCTGTTATTTTTTTTTCCCTAATGCTGCGAGGTTTCAAATGAGATTGGCTCCCACCGTTGCTATATTGGCCCTAACCAGCTAATGCGGAGTACGGGGCACAGGCTGAGCAACCTCCCCCGGGCTCCTCTGCCAAGCAAAACGCAACCGAACAAACGCTCCTCCCGCAAGGGGTATGGATTATTATTTTATGTTTATGTGCAGTGTAAGGACTTTACTTTGTACTGGAAATGCATAGTTTTGGAC
>JANHFX010008855.1:0-41585 GCA_027560015.1 Chloroceryle amazona
GGCAGGTACACGCACTCTGCACGCACACCCCTTCACACACATGCACACCCGTGTACACACACCCCCCACCTCCCACACACCCACGGGCACCTTTTGGGGCAGGGGACACCCCAGTCACCCAGGTGGCCTCAGCCTGGGTCACCCTACTCTGCCTGTGTTCCACCTGCTCGGGGCTGCACAGCCCTGCTGCAGCCACGGCTTCCAGCCAGCCAGTCCCCAGCCTGTGGCACCCCAAGCTGCCCTTGGCGCTCCTCCTCCTCCCCAAATCGCAGGAGGCTTCTGGTAATCCCTTGCTCCTCTACCAGCCCCAGCCCAGACCTCATCCTCCCAGCCCATCTGGCCCAGAGAGAGATGAGTAGGAAGATGAGGTGGACGTGGGCATGGTGGCACAGGGACCCCTGTGCAGAAAGGCCAGCGTGGAGTATCAGCTACGGTGACAGCAGCCTCTTGGGATGACACCAATGAAGCGACTGGTGGCAGCTGCAAACAGGTCTCAGGGGCACCTCCAAGCTGTAAAGCTTTACAGTGGTACAACCTGCTACATGGAGGGGTTCTGGCCTCTTCTCCAGGGTGGTCAGGTGCCAAAAGCTAAAGCCAGCAGAGATACAGAAGCCTGTGAAAGGCCATGCTCCTCCTTACCCAGAGAAAGCGGTCAAGCAAGGAGCTGCAAGGAATAAGCAGTAGTCTGGAGCATTGTGTAATGATTCTTGACCAACTCAATAAACTTCTGCGATGATGTGACTGGTCTGGTAGATGACACAAGAGCAGTGGATGTTGTAAGGAGATTTCAGGAACCTCACAAATGTTTGGCCTGTGACCAAAGGTCTGTATATTAAATGTGCTTTGGAATGATTTATTGTACTGAATGGTTATCTGGATTCTCACTGCCAGCTTCATATGCAAGAAAGTTCGGTAGAGTTTCTTAAATGTTCATTTTCTTGCCAAGCAGTGGCCTGGTAAAAGCAGGTAAGAAGGTAGTCATAGAAGAGTATTAAGACAACCAAAGAACTGAGGCCAATCAAGAAATATCAAGAATTAAGACAGAATCTTAATGGTGATGTGTTAATGACTTTTTTATTAACCTGAAGGAAGAACAGTTATTTTATAACAGCATCCTTGTTTCTGCCAGCCAAAATTCTGCGGGTCATCGGAATAACCCATTAAACATGTTAACAATGTGACCATCAGAAGAATCAGCGTGTTTCAGGGAGAAAGAATCTAGCTGTGAGGCGAAGCAATGTTTCAAGGAGAAACTACTTGAAGTCGTGCTGCCAGACTCTCAATCTGTCATGCTTCCTTTAAAATCTCCTGGAAGATCTGCATCACCAAGAAGCAGCCATGAAAGGCAAAGCAGATTGTTGAGAGAACATGGGAAATAATCTTCGGTGGGGAACAGCCTTTCCAAATGCTGCTGGTTTTGGTGACAGAATTTGTTACTGGAATTTGCTTGGTAGGAGTGAATGGCAGTGCTTCCTCTCTGATGCTGGACATCATTGTGCTGGCCTTGTTGTCCACTGTACAACCTACCAATGCTACCCCTGTACCAGCTGAAACACTCACCTTACCCTGTAGCTTGTCACCAGCAGAGCAGAGCAAGTCGGTTGGGACTCTTCCTGCAATCTCCCATCCTCCCAAGCCAGACAGGATACTACTGAATGCTCTGTGATGGATATTTCAAGTCGTTGCTCACTTGCTTTATCAATCCATGTAAACATTCAGCATCTGCAGTATCCTTTGGCTTTTGCAGCATCACAGAGCGACTCCTGATGAAAATCAGGAGAGCACACCATGGCCGCAGCACAGTGGTGATGGTCTCTTTGTTCCTCTGCTGCTTTCTTCCTAGCTCCTGACCTAAGTCTTTCTTCCCTGAAGAACAAAGTCAGCAAGCAGACATGAAAATCTAATGGAAGTTATTTATGTAGAGAAGCTTGCATTCATTACAGTTTCCTGGTATCTCATGAAGCCACATTGGTTACAGTAAAGAATTCATGATTTAATTCTTTTGCTCCCTGATTTCTTTCTAAATACATCGCTCCTGCTTTTGCCTCATTCCAATAAGCCTTCTGGAAAATTGCCTTTTGAGGTAATGCTCTTTACCTAATCAGGTTTTTCAGTTTGTTCAGGACAGTTTGTTTCCAGTAAATATATTTTCTTTCTAAAAAAATGACTTGTACATTTTATCAGATTATCGGATTAGGCAATTGTTTACTTTTCTATCTTTAAGAAATTCACTTAGTGTCTTTCCGTAGTACAAATTGCTTAAGTTAATCTTGTTTAAACACCCTTTTATATATACACATATATATATAAATCTCTCTCCACTTTTGCAGAAACAATTTCCCCAAAGCAAAAAAATGGGGGTTTACTTGGCATTTTGCCATAGGTACAAAGGGTTTTTTCCTGACTGCTTTGTGTCCTTTGTTGGGCACAAACATTTTCTTTCTTTTTTAAAACCCTGAAACAAGGCCATGACCCAAATCCTCACTGAAATGAAAATAAATCAGCTCCCAGCAGCAGGAGACTTTTGCAGATGACACACATGGCATGTGGCTGGACCCAGAAGGTGCATATAAAGAAATAAATAAACAAACCAACACCAAATCCTTCCCCAGGGGCAGCAGCTCTACAGAGGGGACTGGAGATCCTAGGCACAGCCCCTCAGCCAGGAGTCAAGGATGCCCTGACTCATCTGGACATGTGTTGTCCCCTGCCTCTGCTTGTGGTGGGGTGTATGTGGTGGATACTCGGAGGGCAGACCATAAATCATGACTGTGCTAATGACCAGCCTGGGGTGATTCTTCTCTGCACTGATGCTGGTTCTGATCAGTGCTTTTACACAGAGGCTGCTCAGCAGTTGGATGGTCCTCTCTCAGCTGATGCAGGGCTGGACCGTAAGCCCTGGGACCTCTTCCCATCACCGCCTCTGTGATTGGCTGTGTGACACCCTAGAGGCTGCCACCCGGTTACTCCCCAGCTGCCCAATATGGTCCACTGTCCCTTGCTGGGACTACTAGGCTGGCACCCACATCCTCAGTGCACATCAGCACTGCTGTGGGGCCATCACCATTCTGTGGGACGATAAGACCTCTTGTTGCCTGTTGTTTTGGTGAGAAAGGGTAACTGAAGCTGACAAGGCCACATACCAGACTCCACCACTGGCTGAGTCAGTGGATTGTCCCTTGGCTGACAGATTAACAGGTCCCTAAATAAAAGGATGTCAAACAGGCTTTTGCCACAGGGCTCACGGGCTCCTGGAGGAGCAAGTCTCAGCTGGCCTGCTGGAGGAGGATCTGAGCTGCTGCTGCACCAGCTGAAGTCCTGAGGTCCCCAGGGATGCAGCAGAGGGTTGTGAAGGACTCTGAAGACACGGGGAGAGAGCCACAGGTGTTATGAGAGGGGCAGTCTTAGCACCAGTCTCTTCTCAATGCCAGCTAGGGGTGTGGTCAGTGTGGTCCTGGCATGATCCCCCTGGCATGACCCTCCTGGCCTCACAGGTCTCCCTTTTTCTCTGCCCAGCAAGAAGTTGGATGGATGCCAGGGACAGCTTTCCATTGCCTGGAGGCACCCAGTGAGCTTGGGTCCTTGTGTTGCTCTTTGTTGCTTGCTTCCCTATCAATCATCCTGGAGGACAGGTCATGTTAACCTAGTCACTGCGTGACACCCATCTTGGTCTTAACCCTCAACAGCTGCCACTTATTCCACCCTGCAATGCTGCTGGCAAAGGTTGGGAAAGCAGTGGTCTGCTTTCATGTTAAACAGCGTGGCCCATGCCCAGAGTCTGCCAAGGGTGCCCTCTTGGTACTTCCTTGGGCAGCAGAACCAATACAACCTCTTGCTGTTCTCTTCCTCTTAGAAGCCACCAGCTGTGACCCAAGTCACATGCAGGGGTTTAAGACTGGGCTGTGAAATCTTACACAAACCAGTTGATCCTGTTCAAGCACCAGCAGGTTTACCAGCCAACACCCTCTCTGTTCAACTGTTTCCATGATGACTGGTACTTGGACCGGCATGTGTAAGTGACTCTGAAGGCAAAGTCATGGGCTGAGGGGCAGGGCACTCTCATCGCTTCGCCAAGGATACTGTGACTGATGGAGAAGGAGATCCAGGGCCAGGCAGCACAGGGCTGGGACACCCTCTTTGAGGGTGTGCAGCAGGTACTTCAGTGGCTTCATGCAAAAGCAACACAGAGGTACATGTTTTTATAAGCAAAATTCCTCATGTTAAATATGCATTTTATCTAAAGGTCATGGAGTACCCAAGACAGAAATTAAAGAGGAGCAAAGATGCTCTTGTACCCACTCCACCTTCTATGCACAGAGACTATACCACTATCAGGAATGAAACAGCCTGAAGGCAAAAGGCAGGTTTTGAAGTCTGAAGACTGCCAGGGGAGAGAAAATCATGAGTGTTACAAGAGGTCAAACATTGCAGGGAGCTACAATGCAGCTGGCTGGTGGTGGTGGCACCACCAGATGCCTTATGGCAATTGATGCCTTTGTGACCAGCTTTCCAGTTCCACAAGCTGCTTGGCTGACATCAGCTTGAGTTACAGAGCAGTGCTTTATCCTTTAAATGTATTTTTTTTCTCTGTGAAAAAAACAAGGGATGCAGAGGTTTCAAATTAATCTCACTTGAGTCTTAATCCACCCAGACAATCAGCAATTTTATTTTCATTGGATTGGAGGTCCTGAAACCTTCTGCTTTATGGATCACTGTAATCATCTTTTACCACGTGCGGACTTGCAGGCAGAATCATGCACAAATCTACAGAAAACAACTATTTTACCTAGTGGCAAGCACACATACTAAATAGATGGGGCTAGCATGCTGTTAGCAAACATGTTCTCCACATATGATGCAGGCACTGATGAGTGGCTCTGCTTCCCGGGCAATTATCAGTGAGGTGGGGAGATGCCAGTGTCTGTTCCTTGGAAACCTTTGATCTCCCTGACCTGCTGTTTCTGTTTGTACCAACTCTTCAGTTGGGATTTCATACTGAGTTTTTTCTCCTGAATCCTGAAGTTGCTGATAAGATAAAAATAGTTCAGTTCTGGGCACTAGGTGACACCAAGGTGACACGTTGACCCAGGTCATCATCTTCTTGGTGGCAGCTTCATCTACTCAAATTGCAACACTCTGCTATTCACAGTCCCAGCATAAAAGGTGGAGCTCTCAAACCTTTCTTGCACCACTCTGCAAGGTGAAAGGCATATACACAGGACTCATCCATACCTGGTGCTGGGCTACTCTGCTGCTACAAGCTGACAGTTTAACAGCTTTGGCAATTGCACAATTTGCCTCTGAATAGTCCTATTAATATGGTAGAATCAAGAAAATGAGATTCTCTTCTACCATTTTTGGGGCCTCTGAAAACATGTCTCAGCATTACTTCTGGCTAGTGACATTGTTGAAGATCCCCTGTTTCCACCTAATTACTAAACCTCATTTAGCTGATTCTTCTATTTCTGAAGCTTCTTTCTCCATTTTTTGATTACCAAATCCGCAGCAAATTTGCACATGATCTAAAATCTATTTCTGAGCATGCGACCACATACGTAATCAAAGAAGGAGAAATGCCTTCTACAGGCAGTCCTCCAGAGATGCTGTGAAGCTCAGCAGCCAGGTAGCTCTGGTCCATGTTAACCACACTGGATATGTACAGGCTGCTTTCAGGCAATGAGCCTTGTCAGCTTTCCTCAGAGTCTGAAACTACATCATGGTGCAACAAATTCCTGCCCTGCTGCACAAACAGAAGCAAAAGGAAATATTATATTAGTTGTAGAGAACCATTAATAAGTTAACCACTCCAGGGTACATAGAGTTGCTGGAATTTACTCGTCTAGATATTTTTTTAAACACTAAGAAGTTAAATGGAATGAGCACAAAAAGCTTGGCAAGAAACAATGTGATTGGAAAGGGTCAGCTACATGGTGGGGAAGGGCTCAACTCCTCCAAGCTCCTCTTGTACATTTTATCAGCAGAAAATCACCTGGTTTGGACTTTATTCAACGCATCAAGGAGGCTCTGGTGAGTACTGTCTCCCACTACTTTGAACTTTGCCAGCTGTGCCCAGCTCTGAGCTCCACAGGCCAGATGTGGCCTCTTTCCATTTCCTCTCCTGCCTGCCCTTCTCATCCCCCACATCTCCTGGAGAGAATAAATATAGGTAGAGTGATACACATACAGATTGATTTTTTTTTCAAAAATACATGCTAAGAATATAGCATTATTCTTAGGTAACACTGTGGGCCATGTTAAATTCAACTTCCTAGAATACACACTCAGGAGGTGACATGGGTGAGTTATCTCCCAGGTAAGACCTAGCCTAATGCCAAGGCCCAGATGTTCGCCTTTCATCACGTCTCAGGCATGTGGTGTTCATCAGTCTCTGGATTCATTCTACTGGGTCCATTTCTCTCCTGCAGTCAGTGGTCCAGCCTTTCCAGGGCCACAGACAAGGTCACTTTCCACCCTTCCTTCACCTAAACCCCTAACCCAACACCCATAACCATAAACACCATGACCAGGGTCTACTGCATACCTTGCCCTGGCAATAGGGTGCAGCACAACCCCACTAATGTCCACCAAGTAAAGGGTTGGAGTTTGTTTGTGATGCAAGAGTTTATTGTAATCTCTAGTCACATACAGCAGGCAGAAGTGACACGGTAACACTTAAGGATTAAATCAGTGTGGAATAAGGTGATAAGAAGCATTTTTAAGAAGAGCAGAACAGGAGCCCTCACACACAACACATGCTCCCAGGCACCTGTGGAAACAGGTGGCTCCATCTTAGGGCAGCACATGGACCATTCATGGTTTTTGCTCCATCAGAGCAATCATCTGTCTGTACATGCGCTGAGGGGCATCCTGACCCCAGTGGTGGTCAAAGTGGTTCCAGTCAGGGAAGTGCTCATGATGAACAAGGTTGGTGATGCGGGAGAGCAAGCGCTGGGTCTCCAGAGGGGGATTCACCCAGTCCTCCCCACCACTCCACAGGATGGTTGGCACTATCATGTCTTCTATCCTGTACAAGGGGGGAGTGGTCTAGGAGGAAGGAAACATTCTAGCTATTCACAGGCTCTGACACTGCCAGCGCTAATGGATGAGTGTGCTGCCCCTGGTATCCCAGGGGACTGAGCCACACTAGCCACTGAAGGCAGCTGCCCCATCCTGGTCTCAGCCAGCTTCATCCTCTGCTCCTCCCTCCACATGTGCCCATTTACCTGGTTATACTTCTCCTGGTTCTTCTCCCCATAGTCAAACTGCTTGAACTCTCCAGTTTTGGCAGTCTGAAAGGCAGAGGCAAAGGGTCAGCCTCATGTGGGTAGTGTCCTGGATCAGCCTCATTGCAAGCAAAAGGTAGCAGGGTTCAGGTGAACACTCTGCCCAGAACAACCCCAGTGTCTGGGCTGGCATTTGCCAGTGCCCGTCCCGCAGACCAGAGCGAAGAGGAAGTCCCAAAAGCACCTACACGAGCTCTTACCCAGGACAGAGGTGGGCATCTTGATGATTCTGCCTTGTCCAGCCAGAAGCAGTAGCTAGAAGCTGGGACTTTTGAGGCACCTCAGTGAAGCAACATTCAAAATAACATTTATTGGCTTTGTCTGCTTTTACCTCTTTACCTGTCTCCAGGGTGAATGAAGCAGCATTGTAAAATATCATAGTCACAGACTAAAAGGAAAAGCATTAGTTACAGTCATTAGAAAATCAAAATCTCTACCTGTCCCCAGTGGAGAAGAGTTTTTACTGATGTATAGTCTGGAAAATGAGCTAGGTATACATCCAGGCGGCTCTGTGAGAAAAAGGACATTTTTTCCTGAGTTGGGAATGATGAAGAGCTGTCTTGGCAAAACAATCACTCAGTCTTATAACTGCAATATAAACTTCTTATTCTCCAACAGCTTTATCCTGTTCAGAGCTGGGAATAGCTTTTAAAGGTAAACCAGTTAACTGCCTCTTTAAAACAGAACTATAACAAGTCCAGTTAATTTTTTATTTTTTTTTAAATGAGTCAGGGTTTACCTTTCCTTTTCAGGCAAGGCCACAAGTGATTTTTTTCCTAGCAAAGCCTCCATTAGCTTTAACATTCCAACAGTACTGAAAGAAATCTCCAAATTACTGCTGCCTTCAACAGTGCTCTTCACACATTCTTTTTATTTTTTTATACTTTTTTTTATCTCATTAGCTACCTCCAGGTGTCTAGGAAACCTGGAGGTGACTGTAACATAGAAAGGCTGATGCACCCACCGCATTCAAATTCTTCTTGTTGTACCCGCCAATAAGGAAGATCTCATTTTCACAGACTTTGGCTATTAGCAGGTTGCTGCATGTCTTTGCAAGGGTGGCTCTTTCCTTCCTCCCCACCAGAGTCAGCTGTTTTGTTCCAAATATTGCCTGCAAGAGCATGAGGAAACAGGTCGCAGCAGGTCCTGCAACCCATGTCCCCTCTCCATGAGAGCCACTTGTTTCCAGACAGTGCTGACAGGCACCTTAATATAGCTGTTGACACATTTGGGCCAGCCAGCCTGGGGTTAACCCATGGTTGCACCCAGCTCTCAGAGCAGCATAAAACTATCACCATCCTTTCCACCCTGTGCTGTCATACCCCATCCTAGCCCATCATTTCTAAGGCACCATCTCCCAAAGCTCAGCTCAGAGTGGCCTGACACGTAGCACTCATCTGCCACCTCTGCTGACAGATGCTCCTTGGGTGGAGTACATCCAGGGAGATTGCCAGCTCACTTTCCATCTCTTCTCCAGACACTGGAGACTGGAGCAAAGTGTGGAAGGGATATGGTGTGGGGCCCCTCTGAGCATCTCCTGGGCTATGGGACTGGGGTGTAGTGAGGTCAATAACCAAAAACAAACAGGAATCCTAGAGAGGTATGGATATTTTAAACAGTGAAATCTGTTGTGCTCAACTTGGTAAAGAGGGATATGTCTGCCTTATGAGATCTTGAGATCAGTCATCTCCCCATGCCTCTCCAACGTCTGCCTCAGGCATGGAGTCATTACACACTGGCAATGCAGGGGATGGGAGTTGCCAAAAGCTCCTGGGCTTGGGTAATAACACACAAACACCTCATGTACCTTCAGCACTGTGTCTGGTAAAAATGCTATCTGTAACACGGGGCCTTTAGCGTGATGAAAGGTGTAGAGTGGAGCCAGTGCAAAGAAGAGTTTGATTTTCTCAGCCATCTGTGGCATTCTCGAAAATGCTATGAAACCTGAGAGGCAGCAAGAGATCAGAATGATAACCCCAACAGTGACAACAGTCATCTCAGACCTCCTGTTTGAGACAGGGTCTGAACAAAATTAAACACTCCTGGATGTAAGCACAGCCCAGGATGGCTGAGCAAGACATAGCCCATCCTCTCCCATGCAAAAGGGCCAAGAAGGGAGGTGGGAAAGTGGCCCCATGGGCAAACACAGCCCTATTCCCAGCAATAGCCAGTTTGTGACAGCTGTTGATGTCCATCTCCCACAAGATCCCAGCACCGAGCTCCTGCCTACTGCCCGTTCCTCCTCCTCACTCACCCAAAGAGTTGCCCTGAGCGTGGCCAACGTAGAACAGTTTCTCCTGCCCGGTTTGCCTTAGGATGAAGCCCACCATGGCAGGGAGGTCATACACAGCCATCTCATGGAAGCTGGGGAGCAAGGAGAGAAGCTGAGGAAATGCTCCTCTCCCAACCTCCCATGGACATCAGGTGGTTGGCACGGGCAGCCCAACATCCCCACCCCATACTTGGTGGCCTTGTCACCTGAAATTCCAAAATTCTTCTTGTTCCACAGAAAGGTTCAGGTGCCGTCGGGACCAGCTGTTGCCCCGGCAGTTTCCAATCCAGACATCATAACCCACATCTGCGAGGATGAAGCCCAGGCTGTTGTTGGGGAGGTTGTCCACCCAGTCACCACCATCTAAACTGAACCCATGCACTATCAACACAGATGACCTGGATCCTGAAAGAGGACAAATCAAGTACTTCACATAAGAAACCCCTTCCCATATAGAAATAAAGTGTCCCTTTGTACATCAGTCCTATTTTCTGTGGGGTGCACATTAAATATTCCCTTCTCTGATGATTTCTGTATCTCTGTTCATGCTTTTTTTGTTTGAAGGAATTTTGCCACCCCTGGATCTCACCCAAGGCAAGGTATTTGCTCCCAGAGGAGCTGCTGGGGCTCACAGGGTCACAGTGCCCTGTCCCAGATGCAGCAAAACATGACGCTGAGCTTCTGCACCCCCAGGGACATCTCAAGACATCTAGGCAAAAGCTTCTTATCCCTCTTCCAGCTGCTAAAACTGTCTGAAGGCATGGGCATTTGCACCACATGCACACTGCCTCATCTCTGAGCAGGGTCACAGCTGCTTCACTCTCAGTGAAACCAAGCCCACCTGAGTGCCTGTTGTCCCCCTTGCCATGGGGAATCCGGTTGAGGCTAAGAAAGTAGCCATCCTCTGTCAGCACATCATACTCCTCACTGGGATACCCATGGAAACTGATCTTCTGGCTCTGCAGGGACAACAGTGAAAAGGAAGAGAGTGACCCACTGGTGATCATTACCTCACACTTCACCCAAAAACACCCACTCCCACCACCCACCTTCTCTGGTGCTAACTCCACCTCCACACACACAAGACCTGAAGGTCCATCTATGTTAGAGGAAGACCAGGGAGAGGCCAGCCTCAAGCTAGGGACATGGAGGAAATTCTGGGTGCATCAAGCCCCCCAACTGACCCCACATGCATATGCCAGGGTAAGTAATGGGAAGAGTCCAGCTGGTCCCTCAGGAAGGAATTTGGGCACAGTGTCTGGCGGAGCCCAGGTCCCACAGGGCGGGGGTTTGACCCTCTGGCACTTACGATGTTCATGAACTGCTCAGGATTGCTGTGGCTCACAGTGGTGCATGGGACAGTGTTGTCCAGCCCCTGGGCTAGACACAGGGCCACCAGCAGCAGCCACATCTCGCCTCTCTGCAGCACCTGGGGGATAACAGGGCTGGTGTGAGAACAATGGTGGGTGAGCTGGAGGCAGGAGAAAACACTGTGAAGCTCCAGAATCACCAGTGTCTGGTACTGCAATACACTTCATGTGTTTCAAGCCCAAACCATGCCAGCTGCAGTCCTATACATGACCCTCTGCCTGGCACCGGGCACTCAGCAGCATCCTACAGCTCTGGATGAAGCCAGCCAAGCAGGAACACCCAGGGGCACATGGGTAGCAAGATCTGGGCATCCCCAGGGAATTCAGGGGATGTAATAGAAAGAAGACATACCTGGGTTGGGGTGCTCTGAGCCAGGCACAGGTGGGGGTGGCAGGAGCTAAGGGAAAGCCACAGCTGCTGTCCTGCACTTTTGTCCTTCCCCAGACCATGGATGATTCCTCCAGACACTATCAGAGGCTACCCAGACCTCTATCTTGACCCCCCAGAGCTGCTTTTATGGTCCCCACCTTGAATTTTAAAGCCTCCTGGTGTTGCTGCTCATCACTTAGCACAGGTGAGTTCCCTCTCCAGGTGGGAGTGGCTGCTCTGCAGGGATGTAAAAGCCTCTGAGAGACTACTGTCTGCCTGAGAGTCACCTCCACACTATGTAGGTGGAGAGCTGACAGTTTAAGCTTTGTATTTGTAGCAGTGGCTTAGTATTATCTCCCACCAAAATCCATTTCCTAATACTTCCCAATCCACAATGCAGTTACAAACCCACCCCAAGCATGTCTTGCTGACCTTTCCCACCTAGCACTGGTCCAGCTGCAATTGTGGTGTTGGATAAGAAGCCTTCAGCCACTCCCTCTCTGGAACAAGCATCAGGACAAGGTTTGTGTCAGTGCAGGAGGGGTTGTGTCAGAGCTTTGTTCAGCCAGAGCTCCTCTGCTCTATCTCTGCCTTGGGCAGTTTATAGCATACCAGGTGCTCTTGGTGTGCCCTGCCAGCCCCAGCACTCCAGCCTGAGGGGATCCAAACTTCAGAACAGGTCCAAAGAAGTCTATTTCCCTGCTGACATTGTTGCAGGAGCTAGAAAAGACTCTGCCTCCCAGAGAAGTTGTCTGGGTGCATTTTCCCAGCATTCTTCCAGGATGGAAAGGTCTCCCTGGGCTGCTCAGGATAATGGGAACACCTACCCACCACACAGCACTGTGCACGTAGCAGAAAAAGCTCCCTATCACACATCAAAGCAAAGAGTTGGCTCAAGTCTTGCTCTGTGTGCAAGTCCTCCACCAACGTCTTGGTACCTGCAACTCCCTATGCAGTTGAGGATGTCCTGGGATTAAACTAGTATGATGGTCTAAGAAAGGAGAGTTCATTTTGCCCCATGATCCTGTAGACAAATTGCTTTCCTAAACCCAATCTCCTCTACTGGCACTTGTCCTGTCCATCTGCAGAACACCAGTGACCACAACTGCCAGCTGAATCCATTAGTGCAAATCACCATTTTAAAGTGCTTTTAGCCTTTAGTCCCTCCAAACTGCATGTGGAAGGAAGGTAGGAAAGATGGCAGAAAGGAAGAAATTACAGTGGCCACCTTCTCACCAGGCTCAGTTGCCCACAGATGCAGACAAGACATTGCAAGCCATGCCTGCAGACATCAGAGACAGGCCAAATTACTGAAATAGCCACTTCAGCATCAGTGTGGATTAAAAGGGACCAAGAAGCGAAGCGTGCACGGGAATTAGAAGCCAGAGGGACCCTCCCATACCAGGTATAACATTATATCTCCCAGCACTGTTCTCCTGTTGCAAAACTGCAACATGCCAACTGCATTTTCTTGATGAACACATTGCTTAAGGAACATCTTATTTATCTTGGGTGTACACCTTGGCTTTCAAGGCTTGGCTGGACAAAACCAGGGCTGGACTGAGCTAGCACTGGGGATGGTCCTGCTCTGAGTAGAAAGTCGGACCAGAAGTTTGCATAAGTCCCTTCAAAAAGCTGTGGCTGTGCTGGACTCAGCCAGAGTAGCCTTTCCCTGTCCCCAGACAGAGAGGCCTGCCAAGATCTGTCCCCATGGTCCATCTCCCCTACATCTGTCACCAGCCCTTCACATCATCATATGCAAGAGGACCTTCCACTGCCCATGGTCATCAGCAGCCCACAGGCCTGTGGTTTCTCATGCCTGGATCATAACCCTGAACATTTTGTGATGAGGATTTCTTCCACCCAGTGCCACCTTGCCCAGCTCCAGAGCAGTAGCACTAAGACTTCCCACGTCTCAAAAGTCATCACCATAGCTGAAGGCTTTGCTGCCCATGCAGGTGTCATCCAGATATTATGGTGGCACATCACAGTAGCCATGGTCTTGTGACAAGCTGTGCCACAAAGCCCACCAATGTCAGTTAGACAAGCATGCAGCCATGCACAGAAGCAACTCCTTTTGGTACCCCCAAAACTTAAAGCCTTGTGGCAAAGGAGGAAGGACCAGTTACTGTACAAACCTGTGGTATTCAGTGAGCACTAATAGACTTTTTGATGTAAAAGCATGGTAGGAACACATGAAAACCAGACAAAATGACAGTTCCCTGCACCCAAGTCTTGGGGCATGCAAGTCACCAGAGTTGTGTACATCCCCAAGTACGTGGCACAGTCTGGAGCCAACCTGCAGTGGAGCATTCACCACTCCTGCCCCAGCAGGGGAAGACTTGGCAGAGGAGATGTCAGCTCACTGCCTCACAGGGGACTTGCCCATACCTGTCCAGCAAGCCTTGCCTCCACAGAGCTCATCCACAGCAGGGCCACCTCCTCCAGGCCCCAACTTCCTGTCTCCATCTGGCGCAGCAACACGTTGCCATGTTTCAGAGCTTCAGCACCACTTGATGTCACCCCTAGGATCAGACCCGAGGTGTTCTGGACAATTCAACTCACGTGTGGATCCTCCCACTACCTTCTCTGGCACCAAACCAAAGTATGTACCTGAGCACATCAACAGACTTGAGAAGAGACCAACACTGCCTTCCTCAGAAGAGCGACTGCAACACTCCCACGATCCAAACCCAGAATCACTATCTCTAGTGGCAAACAGCTGCTCAGCTGTGAGTCCCTAGGCACAGGCAAGCAGGACAGAGGAGAGCAGAGGTGGTCTCTGCTCCTTCTCAAAGGTGCAATTCTCCGCACATCAGTCCTGCATAATCCAACCAAGCCAAAGCTAGGGGTTCAGGGACACCCCATCACTCTCCACACAGACAAAATGGATGAAACCCAGGAAAATATCTAACCACATCCAGAAGGACTCACAGAACCGCCTCAGCATATGGGGAAGCACCAGAACTCATGCTTGCAAAATAAATGAGGTGCTCAGATGCAGAACTGCAAAGCAGACCCTTCAGAGAACACTTTAACTGAGATGGTGACCGAAACATCCAAGTTCTCCATGCGTAAAATGAGCAGCTGGAGGGATAACAAAGCCTCTTGACTCAGTTGGGATCCTTTCTTTCAGCAATAGCCTGTCCTAGAAGGAGTGCACGCATTGCACATCAACCTGACCTGCTGCTCCAGGCCCATCCGTGCAGTCAAGAGTGTCAGCGGCACTGAGCTGACTGGCTTATAAAGTCCTCTCCGCTTACAGAGACACATTGGGAGGTCAGGAGTTGTCTGTCAACATCAGAAAGCCCTCTTGAATCATACCATCCGGTCTTTCTCTCCAGACAGATGATTCAGACATGGCATTCCTAACCCCAGGGAGCTTAGCGGCAAAGCACCACATCTTGAAGGTAGATAATGAGCTGTTGAGCAATGACCCCATCACCAAGAACACCCAAGTCTCGTGGCATCCTGCAATTGGAAGTTGCATTTTTGGCATACCTCTGCAAAGGAATTCCAGCCACCTCCTCTGCAATATGAACATGCTGTGGGGTTGCCAAATAGGTCACTGTCTGCTCACACTTGGCTTTCCTAGTGTAGGTACCTGTTGGCAGTTTGTGTCAGCTCCAGGAGAGCAATGGTAGTATGGAAGGACCTCTCAGGACTGAATCCCAGCCTCCCGCTCACACCATGACTCTTGCCAACAGCCATGGCTGTCTAGCAGCATCCAGTAAAAAGCCAGGAAGAGGAGAACAAACATAACCAGCCTGGCACATGGGACAGTCATCCCTGTGCCAAAAATTAATGGATGAGCAGTTTCTGTCCTGTATTTCCCAGCTCCTGTGCAGTGTTCACTGACAACAAGAGACTGGTGTACTTCTCCCATATCTCTCATGGCTGAAATATTGGACCTCTCCTCTTCCTGCCAGCTAGGAAAACAGTCAGCATAGGAGCTGCACAAGGTCATAGCCCAGATCCTCCCTCCCTTGCACCACCCTATGGGCCCTCAAGAGCTTACTGAGAACCTGAGACTCCTCTCTTCTACTGGTGGGACATGGGTATTGATGCACAAGGGCACTTGCTGCCAAGCCAGGTGGAGCCCAGGGGACAGCAGACTCAGTTCATATGCCCCACTGTATTGCCTTTGACTATGGCCCCTGCATGTAAGTTAAATAAAAGGATCAGAAATATTTGCCATAAACATTGTTTTGAAAATGTTCTCCCCATACCAGAGCCCTGCTCATACCCTTCTTCAGCATTTACTGCCAGCCACCTCTGGAGACATGTCCACTCTGGTCATGCTGTTCTGCCCTTGGTTTTAAAATAGTTTTGTATGTGTCTTTAATGGCAGCAAAGACATTAAGTAAGAAGTCTTCCTCCTGCCTGTGGGTTATGTAGGCCTCAGGAACCACAAGTCTGACAGAAAACTCCCAGTCGGTGCCCAGATCCGAACAAGCAACAGATGTGTTTTGCCAGCATCAAGCTTCCTCAAGACAACCAGCAAGTCAGGCTCTTTGCAGGCAGCTTCAAGTCCAAAGTCTGTGATGCAACAGGTCATCTGGATTAGAAGAAAGCCCAGACCAGGACCGAATTGGAACCCACTCATTTCACAGCACAACCATTTGACACTCAAGTCAGGTTAAATCATTTCCAGGGACAAACCAGCCTGACTGGAGAAGATGCCTTTCAGACCAGGTCCGGCTCTCTTCCTTGGGTCCTGACTCATGAGTCTTAATAGCGGAGTTTCTATTGGGAGGTTATTCAAGAACATCATTTTGGAAAGCAAACTGAACTCGTACAGCAAGACATGAGGTCATAGGTCTATTGTCAATGGCTGCCTATACATTGACCTAAGGTAGGTTTGCCTGAGCAGCTTGGTCTTCCTGCAGCCAGGTTCACGAGAGCCAAGGTGCTGCCCTGGCTAAGAGGATGTAGGTGCCTCACACACACAGCGGCAGCATCTACTTCATGGATGCTTACTTGCTCTTGAAAGAGGGTACCACCATCCTCCCTGAGAAATGAAGCAGCCCATTCCCATGCTGTGGGAAGATCTGTGTCTTATTGACCGATATGTTTGTTCAGTGCTACCAAAAAAAGTAGGTTTTGCTTTTGCACCAAATTGTTTTGAGGTGGTGACTGCTAGCCATAGAGATGTCATGCCTTGTATTCCATGGAACAAGCTTATCCACAGCCCTGGAAGGATAGTGTCACTTTGGTTAAAGGAGTTCAAGGAATGAGTATCCATGTGGAGATTCAGCTCAGCAGGAGACAGAATGAGTCACAAAGTGCTCATGACTGTTTTGGGATGGTATCACTGGTGAGCAGAATATTTCCTGCCAGTGTATATTTCCTCTGGCTTAGATGGACCCAACAGAACTATTGTTTGTTTTCCTAAATTTAAATGCTCACATGAACGAGCAGGATGTGACACTTTGCAAGATCATTGTTTAATTACAGGGCCTTTGGACATCATTCCCCATACCCAGATGAGGTCCTGGAGGAAGCAGGCTGGTTCAGCAACTCAGTGCAAGGCTGTAACCACTCACAAACCATTTCCTTGACATGGACTCAAATTCAGGGCTCACAGTGCTGATAGTACAGTCCAAGCAATCCAAAAAGCAGCATTCCTGTAGCCTTTTTCCAAACACTTTTACAATGGCTTGTAAAAAAAAGAGCACATATCTCTAGTGCTTCTGGTGGGTATAGCGTGTTCAGCAGCGGCAGTTTAGTGTTTTGAAAAATGTGCACAGTGCGAAAGTGGTTTGTGTTGGGTTTTTTTTTTAGTCACCTGAGGTATTGAAGAAAATGCAATTAAAACTAGAGGATGGATAAAATATATAGAAGACTTGAAGGAACACTTCCACTGAGCCAAGCACCTACAAATATCTCTGCTAATGATCTTACTGCTGAGTTCACTCCTGCTTAGTCTGGATGGTCCTGTTTGCAGCCTCTCTTGACTTGAAAACAGCTACAAAGAGATGGCAAAGAATGTCCTACCCTGAGTGACATTTCAGGCAGCATCAAGCATGGATCTGACAAGGCAAAGGTGGGCATTCCTACAAGAAAAGAGAGTGAAAACCACACTGAGAAGTGCCATAGAACAAAGTAGGCATTTAATCATCAACTTGACTAAGAAAATTATCCAAGGCTCCTTTTAAGCCAGATGTTGTACCTTGCACTGAAAACCTCAGCCACAGGTACCCATGAAGAATGTAAACACAAGCAAAAGGTTATGAAGTGTCAGAGAAAGCCACAAGCATGCAATTGATAGAGAAGAAGACATGCAAGATATTACTGGATGCCAAAGAGAAGATTCTGCAACAGCTTCCCATTTGGGTCAAGATGCGTTTGTACTCTAATGACTACAGCATAACAGGAATGGTATTTCCTGTATCAACACTCCTAAAGTGTTGTCCCAGGAAAGCTCAACATAACAAATTATCTCTTGTCCAGTGTCCTGCATAACAAGATCAACAGTTGGTGAAAGGCCAGCAATACAGCCAGATTTTAGGAGAAAAATAATCTTAGCAGCTGTAATCAAGCACTAGAACAGGTGGAACAGAGACCTCCAAGGGTCTGTGCAACCTGGACTATGTGCCTGTCTGAGGAAGACTAAAGAGAAGGTCAGCGGGAGAGATGCTCCAGCTGTTGATGGGCACATACACTGTTGGACCAGAGAACTGCTAGACAGACAAAGAAGTCTGGGCAGAAGCTGCAGTGGGACTAACACCCACAGAGGAGTCATCAGGAGCTTTGTATAGTGAAGACAGACAGAACTGCACCCCAGATCCTGCAATGGCTGTGGGGATCCTCCCCAAAGCCATCTCCACCCCAGCCCAGGTCATGACCTTTAAGCTGTGGTTCTCTGCAATGCTCACATACTATCCCCAGTGCAATCTGCTGTCACCAGAGCAGGCTCAGACAGAGGAGACCCCTGAGATGCAGAGCCCTGCAGACAGACTTGCACAGACGTCCTTGCAGGAGCTCCCCAGAAAACCCCCAGATGCAACAAATCCCACTCCCACCAGGATGCAGGCAGAGACACTCCCCACCAAGAGGAGCAGGTAAAAAGGAGTTAGACACAGCTCTGCCCATGCTCCCTGTGTCATCATAAGCAGCTTCTGGACTCCAGGCTCACCTTCATCTACCTCAGTGGCTTGCAGCAAAACCTGACAAATCTTCCTCAGCCCTTCAGAGGTCCTTCCTTTCACACCCTCTCCATAAATGCCTGCTCCCCGCTGTGGCTCTCTGAACAAGCTGTGACCCCACGTCTCTCTCTGTGTCGACCCCCTCTATTTCTCCAAACCCTGCCTCACCACCTCAACATCTCCTCTGGATAGGCTTGGCTGCTCCACAAGGAGGATGACTCCTCATCTGGCCCTCCCACTCCCCTCAAGCCAGAGGAGAGGCATGCATGGATGCAAAACCTGGAAGGATGTTATTCCCTCTGCTTGGCACTGGGGAGACCAAACCTCAATGTTGTATCCAGTTTTGGGTTCCCAGGTGCCAGTGAGACATCCCCAAATCAGAGTGAGCTTGGGCACCCAACAGCATCTCTTCTCTGCCAGAAGGGGTCCTGGAGACACCAGAGCCAGACTCTACTCAGAGGGGCACAACGAGAGCCCCAGGAGCACCAACACAGCTGCAGCACAGGAAATCCCAGCTGGCCCCAAGGAAACAGCCTGTCCCAGTGCAAGTGGAGCATCCCTGGGATGGGGCCCTGAGCAGTGAGGGATCCCTCAGCTCAGAGGCAGGTATCCACCTACCGAACAGGCTCAGATGCATTTTAGTGCATTGCCTGGTAGATCCAGAAAACTGGTCACTGAATCAAGCCCTCAGCTTTTCCTCTCTGCCAGGGCAGCCATGTGTCAGCACAAGTGCCTCTTGGCAGGTCCTTTGGCTTGTGAGCATCCAGAGACCTTTGCTTTCCTATTTGGGGGTGAAAAGCTACTGTATATTCCCTGAGAGGACCCAGCACATGTGTGATGTGTGTCACCTCCCCGTGGCTCCATCCATCCATGTAAGGGTAGGCTCACAAATACGTTCATCTCACAAAGACACTTGCAGAGCATCTGAGGAGGCTGCTTCTATGCCACCCACTCAGCTACCACCATGTCTCTGTTGGCACACTTTAAATGGTGCCCAGTGCCTTCAGCACAACCAGCACATGCATGGTCAAATATCAACAAAACCATAGCTGGATGTGCTTTCCACCACCAAGCAGGAGCTGGGAGATGTGGAGGGCCCTGGTAACACTCAGATGGGATGGGATGGAGCCTGGGTAGATGCATTTGCAGGGATGGACCTGCCCCTTGGCCAATACAGAACATCACAGCCTGTGAGGGGGCTGCTCTACCACTCACAGACCAGTGTCCAGGGACAATTACTTCACCTTGAAAACAATGGCATGTTTCCATCCTGCTGCTGACCTGCAATAGTTCACAAAACATCTTCAGAGGGAGGGGAGAGAGGGGTTTAATCTTGCAAGAAGATGACAAAGTAGCAGTGTAGCTCAGCACAGACTGCATGAAATACCTGCTTCTCACTCTGGTTACAAAGGAGGTAAGCAAACCAGAGACAGAGGTGCCCTGGGATTTTTGGAGTTGGGTTGTTGTTCTGTTTTTTTTTTAGTAATAGACTTTACACTCTGCTCCTGACAAATCAGACAAAGCTAAGCTCAAGTTTTTTGCTAAATTAAACTCAACAACACAAATGCACACACAAGAAGAACCCTCTCACCAGCTTTACATCAGAAAGAACAGCAATAAGCTTTATAACCAGATGAAAAACACAAAGACTTATGGAAGTGTTTATTTCCCCTCCTCCTTCTCCACAACTGCAGAGGGGAGAAAAACAGAGTCAACCAAGTTATGGCAGTGATGATGGCTGGCAACAGCCTCTGACTGTCTGTGGTCCAACTTCAGCCTCCATCAGGGCTAACTTCATAGCTGCAGAAGGTTGTTGAAGGCCTGAAGTAACAGTGTGTCTTATCAGTGCATTATAACAAATGCAAAGGAAGCACCTCTCACCCAGCTGAAGCAGCATAAACACAGCCTGTGGCATTATGGTCCATAACATGGGTGCTGAGGGCTGGATCCAGCCAGGCTGCACTTTCCCATCCTCCCACCAGAGAGGGCTCCATCCCCACAAAGCTCCTGCCCTGGGTGGCCGTGTCACAGAATCACAGAATGTTAGGGGTTGGAAGGGACCTCCGAAAATCATTGAATCCAACCCCCTGCCAGAGCAGGACAAAACTAGAGTAGATCACACAGAAGTGCATCCAGACAGGTCTTGAAAGTCTCCAGAGAAGGAGACTCCACAGCCTCTCTGGGGAGTCTGTTCCAGTTCTCTGGGACCCTTGGGACAGTAAAGAAGTTCAGTTCTTCCTCATGTTGAGGTGGAAGTTCCTGTACTCGATCTTGAATCTATTATTGCCCCTCATCCTATCACAAGGCACGAGTGAAGAGGTTGGTCCTGCCTTCTTTATGCCCAGCCCTTATGTATTTATAGACATTAATTAGATCCCATCTCAGTCTTCTCCTCTCCAGACTAAAAAGCCCCAGGTCTCTCAGACATTCCTTGTAAGGCAGGTGCTCCAGTCCCTTAATCATCCTTGTAGCCCTCTGTTGGACTCCCTCAAGTAGATCTCTGTCCCTCTTGAACTGGGGAGCCAGAACTGGACTCAATACTTCAGGTGAGGTCTCACTAAGGCAGAGTATAGGGGGAGTAGAACCTCCCTTGATCTGCTGGACACGTTCTTCTTAATGCACCCCAGGATACCATTGGCCTTCTTGGCCACAGGGGCACATTGTTGTCCCATGGATAATATGTCGAGGCTGTAGAACCACCTCCTGAGGTGTCACCTAATGCTCAAGGAGACATGGACAACTGGGGGCTGGGTTTTTTAAAATACACAAAACCGCTACACTTTCCATGGGGTTTGGGGCAGAACAACTCCCTCACCAGTACTTTCACAGCACCATCTGGTGCCCAGGCTTTCCCTTTTCCTTTAGAGAGCACTGTCCCATGGACAACAATCAGCTACGGCACCAAGGGGAAGGGAGACTGTGGAGATGAGAGGGTAGAGTCACTGGACCATGGTCCCCCAAGGCTGTGCACTCACCCCAGGGCCTTCCCAGAAGTGCTGATATATCCAGAGGAAGCCCCTCCAGGAGCAGGAGGCTTTGTAAATGTTGTTGTCGAATTGATGTAAACAGTAGAATATTTCAGTTGGAAGGGACCTGCAACAACCACCCAGTCCAACCGCCTGACCAGTTCAGGTCTGACAAGGTTAAAGCAGGATGTTAAGGGTATTGTCCAAATACCTCTCAAACACTAACAGGCTTGGCGCTTTTAATACCTCTCTAGGAGGCCAGTTTCAGTGTTTGACCACCCTCTTGGTAAATAAATGCTTCCTAATGTCCATTCTGAATCGCGCTTGTGCAGCTTTGTGCCATTTCCATGCATCCCGTCCCTGGACCCCAGGGATAAGATCTCAGCACCTCCCTCCTGACTTCTCCTCCTCAGGAATCTCTGTTGATCAATGAGGATGCCCTTCAGCCTCCTTTTCTCCAAACTAGACAAGACCAGAGTTTTCAGCCACGCCTCAGAGGACATTCCTTCCAGTCCTTTCACCACCTTTGTTGCCCTCCTCTGGATGCATTCAGGGACCTTCACATCCTTCTTAAATGGTGGGGCCCAGCACTGCACACAGTGCTCCAGGTGAGGCTGCTGATTACAGTGGGACAACTCCCTCTCTTCACTGGCTGGTCATGCTATGTTTGATGCACCCCTGGGATGAAGGTTGCCCTCTTGGTGCCAGCGCACACTGCTGAGTCCTCTTGAGCTGCTTCCACCCAGCACACCCAGGTCCTTTTCTTCAGGGCTCCTCTCCAGCCACTCTTCTCCCAGTTTATACTTGTGTCTGGCATTACTCTGCCCTGGGTGCAGAATCCAGCATTTCAACTTGTTAAATTTCATGCCATTAATCATAACCCAATGCTCCAATCTATCCAGATCCTTCAGCAAGGCCTCTTGTCCCTCAAGAGAGTCAACAACACCTCCCAGTTTGTTACCACCAGCAAACTTGCTAATGGTGCATTCAATTCCTGCATCCAGATCATTGATAACTATATTGAACAGAACTGGTCCTAGGATTGAGCCCTGAGGAACACTGCTGGTGTCCAGTCACCAGCCAGATGTAGTCCCATTCATTACAACCCTTTAAGACCCATAATCCAGCTGATTCCTCACCCAGTGTACCATGAACCTACCCATCTCACAGCTGGACAACAAGTAGCAAAAAATACTAAACTCCAGAAAACTACATGCACCACCTTCCCTCCATCCACTGGGTAGGTGACATTATCATAGAAGGAGATCAAATTAGTTAAACAGGATTTTGCCTTTGTGAACTCATGTTGACGGCTCCAAATGATTGCCTTATTATTTACATACTTTTCAATAGCACCCAATATAATCTTCTCCATAATTTTTCCAGGAACTGAGGTTAGGTCTGTAGTTCCCTGGGTCTTCCCTCATGCCCTTCTTGTAGACTGTAATACCATTGGCTAGCTGCCAGTCATCAAGGACCTCCCCAGACTCCCAAGACCTTTGATAGATAATGGAGAGGGGTCCTGCCACGATATCTGCCAGCTCCTTCAGTCCTCTGGGACAAATCCCATCGGTCCCCACGGACTTAGGAACATTCAGCTGATGCAGCTGGTCCCTGACACTATCAGTATCAACAAATAGAAAGTCACTGTTCCCACAGTCATGGTCCTCTGACTGAGGTGACAGGGCAGCCCAAGGTCTATCAGTATTATTAAAGACTGAGGCAAAAAAATCCCGGTTGAATCCCTTGCTTTTTCTTTATCCCTATTTGACCATCGTCAACAAGTATTGTTCCAGTGTTTACTTTTGATGTCCACTTGCTATAAACTTATTTAAACACCCCTCCTTTTGTCAGACACAATACTGTCCAGTTTGAACTCTAACTGAGCTTTGGCTTTTCTTGTCTTCTCCCTGCATGTGCAAGCCCCAGCTCTGTCATTTTCCTGCAAAGTCTGACCCTGCCTCTAGAGATCCCACAGTTCCTTTTTCCCCCTGAGCTCCTTGAGGAGTTCCCTCTTCAGCTAAGCAGATCTTCTGTCCCACTTGCTTGACTTTTAACACACTGAGATTGCCTGACCCTGTGCTTCTAAAAGGTGATTCTTAAAAACTGATCGGCACTCATGAACTCCTAAAACTTAAAAACAGATTTCCAGGGGATTCTGCTGAATACATTTGAGTAACAGATGAGTAATATTGGCCCTCCCAAAATCTAGGGTATCAATGCTGCTGTCCTTTTTTCTCATTACACTGACAATTTCAAACTCAGCTATTCCATGATCAGGGTGGCCAAGACAGCCATCTACCATTACAACCCCCATGAGTCTTACTCTATTCACAAAGAGCAAGTCTAGAAGGGCATCTTTCCTACTTGACTCCCTGCGTACTCATGACAAGAAGTTATCTCCTACAAACTTCAAGAATTTCCCACACCTGTCCATCACAGTGTTATGGTATTGCCAGCTGATGTCTGGGAGGTTGAACTCTCCCATAAGGACAAAGGCTACCGATCCAGAAAGTTCTCCCCATTGCCTATAGAATAACTCATCTCTGCTATCACCCCAAACGGGTGATCAGTAGTAGACACCCACTAGAACATCTGCTTTGTTTTCCACACCCCTAATCCTCACCCAGGGGCTCTCAACCACGTCATCATTCACTGTCAGTACTGTACCATCAAGCCTCTCCCTCACATGTAGTGCAATACCTTTACCTCACCTGCCCTGCCTACCCTTCCTGAACAGCCAGTACCCTCCATCCCAGCACTCCAGGTTTAGGATTTATTCCACCAGGTCTCATTAATACCAGTGATACTGTAACTCTGGGCACTGACCATCGCTTCCAGTTCATCCTGTTTGTTTCTCATACTGCATGTGTTTGGTGTGAAAGCGTTTCAGACACACTTCTGAGCCCCTGAGCCCTCTGTGCTCCCAGGAGCAGTGTAAACATTCCCACTAGTACCGAATGAAGAGCAGGAATGGATAGTAGTCTGAGGGTTGTCCTGGGATCTTCAGTCTTGTGCTAAGTCCCTAACTCAGTTCCCAGAGAAACAGCAAACTTCCTTGAAAAGAGCTGGGTCTGCAAATGGGTGCTTCTGTTCTGCACAGGAGGAAATGGACAATGACTGTAACTCACCACTGTTTCTCCTCAGCGCTGGTCTTAGTGCAGGTTTTGTGACAAGGGGTTAGTCTCTCTGAGACCAGTACAACTAATGTACCTGAATACTAATTTACCCTGAACCGAGGCCATTCTGGGTGAGGCCTCCCAGTCCCCTTTAACAGTGCTGCGGGAGAGGTGGGGAATAACCTGTACCACTGGCAATAGTGAGATACTGGCTGGGACTGGTGCAGAGAGGGGTGAGAAGATGGCAGGGCACAGGTCATGGCTGCATGGGAGTGGAGAGTTGGAGAGTCTCCATCCCACAGCAAGAGTTGTGTCATGGTCTGCATGCTGAACATATATGGGAACACCTTGCTCCTTCTCTGCTCTCTCTCCATAAGACTCAAGTAATAGGGGAAGTAACATGGCCCCAGACTTGATGCAAGGACCAGGAGTGGTCATAGATCCACCAGGAGCCTTTCTAATGTCCTGTCTCCAAAAGGAAGGCAAGTTATGTTTGCATTAGTATATCCTGGGAGGGAGGGAGAGTGATTTCTTATCTCAGCATATTTGATCCTGTTTTTCCACCTCTCCTCTTCTCCCTGCAGGTGAAAACTCAGACTCAGGTCTGAGTCACCGCTCACACAGGAGTGAGCCAGACTGGGAGGGCTTTTGGCACTGCCTCCAGCTAGTCTTTGGTAAAGACCAGCTTCAAATCAAGGTGGAATTATTTAGGCTCTCAAAAGAATGCATGTTTGCATTTCAGCAAATGCGGCTTGGCCAGACCTGGCAGGTATGACCAGGAGAGGTGACAGGTGCCCGCAGTATACAAAGCCAGCCCTGTGTTGCTGCAGAGTGCCAGTGTGTGGGCACTTTGGCAAGGAGCAGAGAGGTAGACTCAAAGGCAGCAATGCCAAAAATAACACCCACAGCCCGCACCACCCCTTACCATCCCTGCAGGGAGCTCATCAGCCACTGGACAGACATAGAGTCTGTGAGAGAAGTGCAGGATGGTCAAGAGAAGTCCTAAGCACGCACAGAGATAATTGACCAGACGGAGGCAACTGAAAATTGGGTGGGCACAGACACTCAGCAGAGAAAGTCACCTCTCACTGTGGTCCAGACGGGCATTCTTTGTGCTTAGTAAGAAAAGCCACATTTTCCCACCAAAACTGCACCCCACAGTCAATGAGACTGAAAGGTAGCTACATCCCCAGCTTCTCTCCCTGCAGATGGATTTCTTTTTCATGTTTTAAAGACCACCCCCATCAGTCATTATAGGGACTGGGTGGGTTTGTATTTCCAGGAAGTAGCTCATTACATGCCAGCAGGCAACAAGAAATGCCAAACAGAGCTGGGTGAGTTTCCCACAGGAGCTTTCTGGGATGAGCTAAGCTGGCTGCATGCACCCCACTGTGCCCCACACACCCCACAGCACCCTGAGCACCAACACCACCCCCAAGCAACACTGTCAGCCTCCAACACCCTGTTGTGCCTCTTGCACCAACACAAGACCCCTGCACCACTGCCATCCCCATGCACCAACATCAGCCCCATGTGCCATTTGCCAGCTCCACGAACCGAAGCCAGCCTCAGTGCTCAGGTGGACAGTGGTCCAGACCCTGCACATCCTCCAGTCCACAGAGGTCATGGGCAATGTCACATGATGTTGTGACACATTAAGTAGAAATAACCAATTTGTTACATCTCTTAACTCTTATGTAGTGTCACAAAAATATTCAAAAGTAAGACCGTGTAGGAAGGGTGTCTCCTTTCAGAGCAGACTCCAGCCCCCGGGTAAATTACATGTTTGCAGGAGGAGGATTAGAGGGAGTGGCGACCTGTGACGCTCCCAAATGTGTGGAGCAGAGGCAACAGCCCAATGCATGGTGAGTGAGAGCGGGTGTGCTCAGGCAGCGGGGATCTCCTGCTTTGTGGACATCAGGAAGTAAGGCACCCTCACCTCTTCTGCTGCAGCACCTGGGCCACAACAGGTAATACTTCCTCCTTGGATGCCT
This sequence comes from Chloroceryle amazona, assembly GCA_027560015.1. NCBI lineage: Eukaryota > Metazoa > Chordata > Aves > Coraciiformes > Cerylidae > Chloroceryle > Chloroceryle amazona. Next base: position 26,523 of record JANHFX010008855.1, read on the forward strand.
CTGTCTTCACACAGGTTGCCAGGAAAGGGCCATCCCTGGGGACAGCAGGAGAGAGCTGTAGGTACTTGAAAAACCCCACAGATGGCTTCCCCAGGGGTTCTGGATCAGAAGGAAAGTCATTTCTGCTCATGGGAGTGGCAGTGTGAGCTCTCAGGGGTCAGCACTGTGCTGCTGGTGGCAGAGGTTTCACCATGCTGCATCTCTTGGAGCTCACCACCGGGAGCTCTCAAGGTCTGATGAGCTGAGTGGCCCTTCACAAAAAGAATATTTTTGCAGGTTTGCTGCTGAGGCGAAAGGGCCATCCTGGGCAAGGCTCTTCCCTTGAATTTGGATGCTGTTCTCCAGATGTTACACCACAAAAATTCTTTCTGTTTCTCCTTGCTTTTCTTAAAAGTAACAAGATCAGAGTATCATGGGGCCAGGCAGTTGTGCAAGGGCTGTGCCGAGAGTGCCTGGCTGACATCCTTGCTGTGCCTCCCACCTCTGCCTGTGTGTCCCATGGATTTGCTTAGGAGCATCTTGGGAATGATCTCTCAATCACTTCCCCCCCAGGGAAGGAGAGCCCTGCTGCACAGCAGGGATGTCAACAGTGACAGGTGTTGAAACAAAGGGTCTTGGCCACAAATGGCAGCACAGGTGGTTCAGGATGGAGGTGGGGAGCCCTTCTCCCCCCATAGTGGGGATCAGCCATGGGAGGTGGAGTGTCACTGTCCTGGAAGAGGAGACAGGGCTCTGTTGGGCCATGCCACAGCCACATAGACCTCATACTGGCAATACTGCACTGGGAGCAGGAGCGTGGACAAGGAGTGTCCCAAGGTCTCCTCCAGCAGAGAGTGGTACCTGTGTCATCCTCCATGTATTAGCTGCAGGGACAGCAGAGGGGAGCAGGTGGCCTCCTCCCCAGCTGCAAAACCACCTCCTGCAGCATGGGAAACCGGTTGCTCCAGCAAAAGAAAGGGGTTGATGAGGGTTAGCTGTGAAACACCAGAAACTTGCTTCTTCTTTCTTTCCCCAGAAGACATTTTGCAGGGAAGCAATGAGGTGGGTGTAAGATACTTGGCGCTGGCATCTGGCCGGCTGTTGTCACTGTTTCCTGCACAGCACAGCACAGGCACATGCATTCAGTGGGGAACTGGCAGGTCTCCTTGCTCTGGGCTCCACACAATTTTACTATTTAAGCATGTCATGCAAGAGCTGAGGCAGTATTTCTGTTGCAGATTTGTTGCAAATCTCCAACAAGTCACATAACTTGATTTCGTATAAAGAACAAAACCTCTGTGGCTCTGCAACTTAAATCCGGGTGGTTTATTCCCGATTAGTGCAGTTACCAGTTCAATAAAATAATCTGTTCTTCTAACCATCCAAGACATCTTAAAACACCTTCCCCCCACCCCTCCCTTCTTCCTGGGCTTCCTGGACCTGCTTCCAGCACAGGTCCCTTCCATGGGGTGTAGCTCTTCAGGAACAGACTGCTCCAGTGTGTGTCCGCCATGGGAGTCACAAGTTCTGCCAGCAAACCTGCTTTGGTGTGGACTCCTCTCTCCAAACATTCTGCCAGGAGCCTGCTCCAGTGCAGGCTTCCCAGGAGGTCACAACCTCCTTCAGGCATCCACCTACTCCAGGGAGGGGTCCTTCATGGTCTGCAGGTGGATATCTGTTCCACTGTGGATCTCCATGGGCCTCAGGGTGACAGCATGTCTGTCTTGGAGCTGGTTGTCATTTGCTCTATCACACATGGGGGAAACTTCTAGCAGCTTCTTGCAGAAGCCACCCCTGTAGTCCCCCTTCTACCAAAACCTTGACAAGCAAAGCCAATGCAATAATTATCCCCTCAAAGACCAGATTTCCCTGGGAGTGTATAGCTAAATACATACACGTGCATTTTTCTGAATACAGGGACCTAAGGGAAAAAGTACGATCAAAATCTGATGGAGTTTGGACTCTGGCATTGTCCAAGATAAGGAAAGTGGGCAGTTTATAGAACCAATTAGAGGATTTCAAATTTATAATTATTTCACTGGTTGAGTGGACAGCTTGATGAACTAACAGAAGGGTAGTGCATGCCAAGCAAAGTGTGGGCAGTCCCTGGCTTCCATGTCAGTTCCATCAATGTCTCTCACACTCATCATGTTGACCATGTTTTGCAGAGCACCATGATGTGGCTGTTCATAACCATTGCTTATTTAATGAGCATCAGCGAAAAGTCAGATGCAAACCTCGAGGTGTCCATGGATGTTGTAAGTTTTGACTTCTCTCCATTCTTTTTCCCGCTTGGACATGCAAGCTGTCTTAGTCTGGGCAGGACCCATGGTGTCTGTATGTATATCTTCACTGGGGCTTGGTACCAGGCCTTTATTAGAGCTTTTTGTCTCACTGTGTTTACACACATGGAGATTTATGGTTGACATTTATGGGGGAGTTCAGTCCAGGTTAAGAGGTGTGGTCAATGCAGCCGTGTCAGACTTGGAGCTTCACTGTCATTGCTGCCCTGCTCTTTGCAAATGTTGACTGCACGATGAAAAGCAACAACGGGTCTTTCTTTACCAGACCTGCTCAGGGAGTAAGGGAAACTCACAGCCACCAAAAATTTTAGCTGACTTCATGACATCACCACAACGTTGGTGGAAGAGACATTGGGAGGTCCCTACTCCACCCTCCCACTGACAGCAGGAGTCACTACCTCAGTTCAGGGTGGCCACTGTTGGCTTCACCCAGCCAGTGTCCCTGACACCCTCCAGGACAGACACCTCTATCTCCCTGGGGACCCATCCCACACTGTACTTCCCTTCCAACAGGGTGAAATTGTCCGCTACCATGGGTACCCCTACGAAGAGCATGAAGTGGTGACAGACGATGGCTATTACCTCACCATGCAAAGGATTCCTCATGGCAGAGACAACCCAGAAAGCATGAGCACCTCCCACAAAGCAGAGGCACAGGGTTCCAGCATGTTCTGCCCCCGTAAGTGCCATGAAAATTCTGCCTGGTCCAGGGACCCTGAGAACTTTGCTGGGCTGAAGGAGACCATGGTTGGGGCTGCCTCATCATGGGCTGGGCCCTCAAGGAGACAGCCTTCTGTAGGATTAGCCTCAGGAGCAGAAGAAATGCATGTGCCCACCACATTGGCCTTCTTTTTCTGAGAGCATCTGTTCCAAAGAGGGAGGAAAAGATAAGGAAAGTGAATGGGACAGAGAAACCTTTCCCCATTTTTTCCCCCAGCTCAAAGCGAGTCAGTAAAAAGCCATTTGTCAGGAAAAAACAAACAAATAACAAAACAAACAAAAAAAAAAAAAAAAGAAGAAAAAACAAACAACACAAAAACAAAATCCAGAACAATAAAACCACAAAGCCGTGTGTCTAATCCAATGCCATCTTACCATTTCAGCTCCTTCTGTTCTTCACTTGAACTGCTGTTTCAAAGAGGAGGGGGTGATGCCCCATTCTTAGCAAGGTGTCCCTCTCCTGGGAAGCTGGAGGACTAGCATGTGAACATGGCAAATAAGTTTAAAAAGTCAGATTTCCATTCAGGACCCTTTGTCCTTGGCTGTCCAGGGTGGAAATGTGAGTCTTATGTTGAGGATATAAAAAACAACAAGAAAAAGAGGAGACAAGGGGGAAAAAAAAAAATTAGTCACTTTTATTTCATCTATTTCATGCTACAGCCTGTGGTTGTCTTACCATATGAATTGGGATATCCTTACAATGATCCTGCTGTGGATGTGAAGTTGGGCCTGATTTGAGTAGGGGATTGAAGCAAAGATCTTCAGAGGTCCTTTTCAAACTAAACGTTTCTATATGCTCACTTCCACTTTCTTTCTGTAACAATTCAGGCTTCCTGGTCCTTAGTAAAAAAGATCTTAAGTTTCTTCTGGGGGGCTGTGACTATCCCATATGGCTTAAGTGGGCAAAAAGTGGGTGGAGGAGATGGTCTTGACCCCTCCAGTACCTGTGCTCTTGGAATGGAGCACCATGGTGTTGCCACGCCATGCAAGTTACTTAGACTCTGCTGGGTTTTCAATGTCTCCTGGTCAGACCCAGAGTACCTGACTCAAACAAAATCCACCATGAGGAGGTGGTCTTCATGGAAAGGGTACAGTCAGTGTCCAGACAGACATGGGTCTTGGTTCCTTTCTGTCTGCCACGATTTGACACCTCCATTCAGTTTGTAGTCCAGCTTTATTTTTCAGCTTCACTATTTCAATTTTCTTAGCCCTGGGATTACCAAAGAGTCTACTTTCAAAACATATCTCCAGGGAGGCTGAAGACATAGGTGGCCATCTTCCTGCACTGGAGTCACTTCCCTGGGGGGTTGCTGACAAAGCAGTACCTGGATGTGAATAGTCAACGTTTCTAGCAGTCAGAAAGTGATCCTCCTCTTCTTTCTTCAGCTCCAAAGCCCGCAGTCCTCCTGCAGCATGGCCTGGTGTTGGAGGGAAGCAACTGGGTTACCAACATACCCAACAGCAGCCTGGGCTTTATCCTTGCTGATGCTGGCTATGATGTCTGGATTGGAAACAGCCGGGGAAACAGCTGGTCACGAAAGCACAAAGAGTTGGAGTTTCACCACCAGGAATACTCAGCTTACAGGTATTTTCTGTGAAACTGAAGTGTGGGAAGGTACTTGTCACTCAACAGGGCCTGTAGGCTGGAGGAGCAGCACCGTTGACAGTCACACGATCTGCAAGTAGGCATAAATGGACACCATCAAGGTGCCATAGGTGTAGCCACACCTGCCAGAGACCTCACCTGCTCCCAAAATAGTCATGGCACTACTTGCTGTGTCCTGCCCATCATTCTCAGGGTCAGCAACAGTAATTTTGTCATGTGCCCATCTCCATTGCAGCTTTCACGAGATGGCCATGTATGACCTTCCAGCAACAATCAACTATATTCTGCAGAAAACGGGACAGGAGCAGTTATATTACGTGGCTTACTCTCAAGGCACCACCACAGGTATTGAGGAGGAGATCAGACCACTGTCAGACTTCTGGTAGCTGCGCACCCCTGATTTGGGAGCGTTCTCCCAAGAGCCTGGACAAGCATCCATGCATGTCCAAACCAAAGAAAAGAAAAAAAGCAAGTAAACCCCCCCATTTGCTTTAACAGAATAGTTTTGAGCAACAGTCCAAAAATGGTTGGAATGATGGCTTTGGTGCATCCCACTGCTACATCCTCAAGAAGGGCTTGCAGGAGTTGTAGCTGGGCTGGGCAGTCAAGATGGGAAGTGAAATGCATCAGAAGCAAAGAATCACACAGAATCGCTATGGTTGGAAAAGACCTTTAAGATCATCAACTCCAACTGTTATCTAACTCTTCCAGGGCCACTACTACACCAGATCCTTAAGCACCATATCTAGATGGCTTTTAAATACATCCAGGGATGGTGATTGAACAACTTCTCTGGGCAGCCTGTTCCAGTCTTTGATAACCCTTCAGTATAGAATTTTTTCCTGATGCCTAAAGGCTTCAAGTCAAGTCACCAGCCTGCTAGAGCCACCTCCAAGGGCCTCTCCATTGGGCACACACACCTAGGAGTCAACAACTCTTTCAGAAATAACAGGTCAGGGTCTGCTTCCTTCTCCCCCCACAGGTTTCATCGCATTTTCATCCATTCCCGAGCTAGATCGCAAAATCAAGATGTTTTTTGCTTTGGCTCCTATCACCACAAACTCAAACATGAAGTCACCCTTGGTAAGGGTGTTTGACCTTCCCGAGGGGCTGATTAAGGTATGTCCTTGCCACATGTTCATCTGGTGTGAAGTGGAAGAAGGGAATGGGAAGGTCTTGTTACCTGAGACATGCAGTCCTTGTACATCACTTGCTCACTGTGTGCCCTTTGCATTGAGCTGGTACATTTGTGCCTATGCTTTGGAGCTCCTGTGCAACCTTATAGCATCATCCTGCCCAGCCCTAATCAGAGGAGAGTTATTTCTAGGTATTGGGTTTGAGTTCATCCTCCTAGGAGAAACCTCTTCTAGGAAGACCAGCGCTCTTGCAAGGCCATGACCACATCTGAAAAGCCAAAATTACAAGGAAGACAAAATTGCAAGGAAGACAATAACTTTCAGGGGTGAGCAGAAAGGTGGGGATCATCTGGAGGCAAAAGAGGAACATGAACCACACTGATCAATGCATTTGATTTTCACAGCTCATTTTAGGACGCACAGTAGTCTTTGATAAGGGTGAAATCTTGAAGCAGATGATTTCCGGGCTGTGTATCTACCCCATCTTTAAAAGCTTTTGCTCCTTGGTCCTTTACCTGCCTGGTGGGTTTACCAGCAGCTTAAATGTGGTATGTACACTCCAGCTTACCTTGTAAGTTATCCAGTTTTCTGTTTGAGTCTGAGCTGTCAGCAAGCTGGCCTTTTGCATCTCTGCTTCATAAAAAAATCTGGCCATTGTGTCAGCGTTTTGCAGTCTGGCCATCGTGTTGGCCATTGCAATGCTCTCACATTGGCACCAGAGGGAAGCCCAGAGTGCATCCACCTGTCACATTGTCTCCCCAGCAGGGATGATGCTGAAGTGGAGAGTGCAGAAGTTAATTTGATGTTCTGGGGGTTTCTTTTTCACTAAGTGATTTATAATTTTGCATGTGTTTTATTAACAAAACGGGATCTTACAGAACAAACGCCCCTTCAATCCACTGCTAGGACAGGTGAGTCCTCAGACTCTTCAGAACATATTTATCCCCAAAAAAGAGCCTTCTCCTATTCTCCACTGCACTAACCACAGAGCCATTGTAAAATTCAGGGTGGGGATTCCCAGCCTGACCCTGCTCCCACCAGCATGAACACTACATCTACAGTAGATTGTTTGGGGACATATCCATGTGAGCTGGGTGGTCTCAGGGATGCTCACACGGGGAAGGGCTATTTCCTTGGGGTCAACCAAGATTTCAAGGTCCAGATCCTGCCACAAACTGCTCATGTGAGTAAAACTGGTGGCAGGTTCACACAGACTACCAAGCAATAACAGCTTGAACATAGATTGAGTCAGAGGTAGGCCACTGTTTCTCAAGGAAAGAGCTGGTGTGACTCCTAAATATTCCAAGGAGAAAATGCATTAGAAACAACATGTAGAGCTACTGTAATGAGTTGCACACTGTCTTTGCAAAAGGATCCTGAGCACAAGATAGGGAGTTTTAATTTGGTTTGGAAACCACATAGACTTGTAACATGACCCAGCATCCCATGAGAATTGCTTGGCTTACTGAAGGGAGCTCTACAGCACCCTTCATGATGCTGTCTGAAGTGTCTGTTCACACGGCATGTAGCTGAGCTGTGCCTTCACAGAGCTAAACCAAAGCAGTTTGCACAAAGGCAAGCTCCAGCTAGCTTGTGTGAGTGAAGATGTGTGGCTACTGGCCAGGATCGAGTTTATTTTTAATGGGATTTCCATCCATGCAGTGAATAAGTGTCTCCAATGATTTCTTGCAGAGCCGCATAGACGTCTACCTGTCCCGCTACCCTGATTCGACATCCCTAAAAAACATGTTACATTGGCGCCAGGTAATATTTCCTGCTGCAGAATAAGATTGCATGCAATCAGGGCCCATATTCTCTTCTCTCAGCTGCCAAGGACCTCTTCTCAGTGCTTGGCTATATTCCTTCATTGCTCTTCCTCCAGAGCTATATCAGAGAGAAAGGGGAAAAATAACATGAAACACTGGTGCAGATGCAGTTCTTTTGTCCATGACTTTCAACAAAAGATGATCAAGAGTCTTTGGAGCCAGTAGGAGATGAAAGCAAAAACTGACAATAAACTAGCACAGATGCTGGAGCTGAGGGTCAGTAGAGACAACCAATCACACAACAACTTGTAACTGAAAACATGCGCCAACTCCTTCTGTTGGACACATTGACCATGAGAGACAAAGCAAACACAAAAAGGTCTGATTCATGTCTTGTTTGAGGCTAGCTCTTAGTGATTCGCTAGATGCACTGTGGGTTTCTGGGGCCTTGGCCTCCAGACATCTATGTTCTGCAGCTCACCAGCCACCCAAGAGAGGAGGGATGAAAGATGTGAGTAATGCCAGGTGATCTTGCAGGCTGTGCTGAGATCTTCCTGGGGTTTGAGCTCTCCTCCCAAAAGGCAATATCACCTATGGCAGGAGTAGCAGTGCAATTCCCCCATGGCTTGTTTTATCTTTCTTATGGTCCCCTCTTATGCTTGGATAATAAACACAACTCTCCCCCTTTTCCAGCTTTATCAAACAGGGGAATTCAAATATTATGATTATGGCAGTGACAACATGCTCTATTACAACCAGGTAAGAGAAATCTATTCTCATTTGTCAGTTTTAAAAGAGAAAACAAGAGAATGAGACTTAAAATGTTGCAGTAGCTGAGATTTAATTCTATGGGGTTTACGGAATTTACTTTATATGGTCAAACAAGTTTGTAACTTCCTTACAAAAAAAAAAAAGAGATCCATGATGTCATTCAGTGATGACTTTTTGATTCTCCAGTGGAAAGCACGAGAGACCAAGGCATATACAGGATCTCTGGTGGTAGTTCCTGTACTGTGTCTTGGGACAGGGGAGAAATTCCAACCAGCAATCAAAAAGACTTTGAACATGCCAGCTTTCCTTCCTCAAGCTACACTGTTTGTCTTCCAGACCACACCTCCCTTCTATGAGCTGGAAAATATGAAAGCTCCACTTGCTGCATGGTATGGTGGCAGGGACTGGATTTCAGCCCCCGAAGATGTAAACATCACACTACCTCGTATAACCAATGTGGTGTACAAAAAGTACATTCCTGAATTCGTCCATTTTGATTTCCTGTGGGGTATGCAAGTGTACGAACAAGTGTACAAAGAAATTCTTGAACTGATGGAGAAAAGCACCTAGGCTCAGACCGGTGGCGGTAATTGTTGGTTTCTCATTGGACTTCTGGGACTTTTTTTATTTTAAAAAAAAAAAAGTAAAGAAAAAAAAAAAAAGAGGGGAAAAAGGCTCATTAAACTGCTACACTTTTTGGATTGATATTACTCTGGCAAATGAGAAAAACAAGCAAATCAAATGCTCAGGAAAGAACATAGGCTTTAGGTCAAATAGGTTGAGGTCCCTGCAGAAGTTGGGTATAGCCCTTGGTCCTGGAGTCTCCCAGGTGCTTCACTCACCTGAATTTCCAGTAACAAACAATTTCAGTGGAATTTGTCTCCTGGTCACAGTTGTGAGCTCTGTCCTCCCTATGCTTGTGTTCCCAACTGCAAACACCTGGGCAGTGGCTCAGTTCCCTCCTGGATGCTGCACATGAGAGTAGGTGTGCTCAGGTGGGACCACATGGTGGGTCAAGTGATGAATCCTGACAGTGTAGCTTTATCCACCTTCTGGTGACTCTTCCAAGCCAAGAATCCCAACATCCTGACATTTGTTACTTTACAGTCAGAAAGAGCTTTTTTGTCACTAGGAACTTTCTGCCTAGAAACAATGGAAAGAGCTCATGTTTGGTTTTGGTTTTTTTCCATAAGAACTGTCCCTGTTGCTAACATAGGGAACATCTTTCTCAGATTCATGTTGATTTGGATAACACTGGCCTTGCTCATACATGAAAGGGTTTTCAGTAAGTTCTATGAGGAAACACCATTTTGCACCATTTTAAGCAATATTCCCAAGGCTCAAACCCAGTGGAGAAGTCACTTTTTTCCAACTCTCAGGAAATGCTTTTGTTTTCCTTATACAGGAGAGAGAAGAGTCTGGTGGAAGCCAGTAATGACACTCACTCTGTTTTCTGTTTATGGGTTGTACTTCTTAATAATATATTTTTTAGGGGAGGAATTGTGAATTTGCCTGTTTCAGTAACTATATTATTAAAATATGCCAGGGAGCAAGCAGAGCAAAGGATAAGACTCTCTTTACACAAAGATGTACAAATCATAATAGTAATAATAATAGTAATAATAAAGTAAGATAGGGTCCCTCTGTGTGGTTGTATTGCCTTAAACCTCTGGAGGAGTAGGGCGGGGTTCAGTACAGGCATCTTGCCACATGCAGGTGAGGGAGAGCTGCTTGTCCAACACTCCCCCGCTCAGGGATAACCTTCAATGGCTTGTAACTCTGGAGATGTCCCTTACCCACCATGCAAATGGCACCCCAGCTGTGTCACAGAGGGCAGGCTGGAGGGCGAGCAGGGTTATCAAGCCCATCACGGCTGTTCTCCAGAGGCAAATTTCGGGTCTTACCAGCACACTTTCATCCAAGCGTCTGGAGATGGTGGGACAGGGTTGTCGGTGCACATCCTCGTAGGACAACTGCTGTGGACTCTGAGTTGTCATCAAAGGGGACTGGCTGCATGGATGCACTGGTTTCCATCCTTACAGCTAGAGTTGACCACAGAAGAAAACAGGATGGGGTGATCTCAATGCATAAGAATTGGGCTATGAGTTAGATATGGTCTATCTGGAGCAACAGCGATTAGTTACCTCACTTAGTATATTTGTAATTACATCATTTTCTGTGCAATTAATTATTTACTGCAGAGCTCTGCCCTGGTGCAGCATTCTTGCAGGACTGCACTGTGTTCATGCCATGAGTATCAATGCAAATGCTAGAAGACTTTTCTGTCTTTGCAAATAAACACCCAAAGCTTGACCAGATGTTTCCCCAACAGACTTCTGAAAAAGCTTGCAAGAACTTAATTATATTTATTTTAAAAGTACTAACTTTTTACTTCTGAAAAGTTTTAAGAATTGCAGGGTTTAGTCTCTTGTCTTTCTATTCAGGTTATAATGTTTATGCCACTTCTGTAGTTACCTCATACTTCTGTATTATCTGATGCAATGTTAGTATTGTATAATCTGCATTCATTGGCAGTCTCCCATGATGGAGTGTTTTGGTGAAGCTGCCTCTAAATCAGGTTTTGGAAGCACTCTACTCCCTATGGCACTGGTACTTGCTTCCCATCTTTTGTTAAAGGATCAGCAGTGGTTGAAGTGGTGTGTTTTGGAAGCAAACAGAACGGTAAATAATCAAGGTGCTTGTAGCAGAAATATTGTGGTGTCCTGGAATCTGGGATTGCCTTGATCAATAAACAGATTGAGTTACATGGCAAGATGTGTTGATTGTGCATGACTTAAGTCTGTTAGGCAAGTCAAAAGTCATCAGGCAGTTCCACGGTGACAGCACAGGTCCAAGGTCAGGCTGTGACATCAGCACAGTTGTCTGAGTCCAGAGCAATTCCATCTCTTGCCCTTTGACTTTACAACACAGTACAAGGCCTTCACCACACCACTGAACATATTCATGGTGCAGAATCGCTCTGTTTTCATTCTCTGTGTGTGAGCAAACCAACCTCAGTCATACACCTACACCTGTGGAGGAAGTGTCATTTAGTTACCTAATTTTCTTCCAGATGTGTTCATGCAAAGCCATTCTGACCTGCTTGCATATAGCACACAAAGCCAGAAAACTTAAAACCGTGTCACATGAAAATACAGTAGTTGCACTATGTTTGCTGACCTATAATTTTCTATCATCATCACAGTCAATGCAAAAAAAAGTAGTACACATGTGAACTGTGGAGCATATGATCAGCTCCGTGGATTGTGGAGCATAGGGTCAGCTCCAGGTTGTGTCCACACTGGAGAGGTGGTGAGCATGTCTACTACAGCGTCCTGCCCACTTGAGAATTAGGCACAGGCACACACTTGAAGTTGCACTTTTGGCAGTCACCCTAGGATGGCTTTTGTGTCTGCTTTAAGCAACGTACTGGCCTATGGTGTTGTTTAGAAGCTGATTTGCACCAGGAATATCTAGGATAAGATCATGTTACATCAGATGGTGTACTGTCTTTTCATGTTTTTTTTATCTGTAACAGCAAGCCTGACAACAATTTCCAGCAGTCGCTGGCATTGCTGAGCAGAATCAGAGTTTGATTCAGTCGAGGACATGTTGCTTTCTTAACTTCAGGAGCAATGACCGATTTATCTGTTATTTTATACGTTATTTCCAAAATTTCTTTTGTGATTGATGGATTCTTGGAAGACAGATCAGTATCTGGTGATTTGAGACATGTATTTTCGTATATTGGTACTTCAGGCAGATGGGAATGGTGTAGGGCCATGGACAGTTACCACAATCATGATCAGATGTAACTACCTCCAGCACACTTCACAAGCTTGTGTTGGTCTCCATTCCTGACCCTGGACACGTGGGATGTGTTACTGCTCCCTGGAGGTTTCTCATAGCCCTGACCAAGGCATTGGCTAAGCTGAGCCCAATTAGCTTTTCTCCAATACATTGGAAAACAGCCCAAGAGCACTATGATACTAAATTAGAAAACACATACTGTTTCTTTACTGAGAAAATTTGCTGAAGTTGGACCAGGTCTGTCCATGAACAAGTCAAACACTTCTATCTTTAAAATACTCTTTAAAGCCAATTGTGCAATGAAGAGAGTTCAGAGAAGAAGTACAAGCAGTTCAGGGTTGTTCTGGGGTCTTCTGAACAAAGAAATAGGGGCAGAATTAGCTGAGACAAACCACTGGTGACTACATCCCAGTTATTTTGCAACCAGCATTTAGGAACATTTATGCTTTTGTTGATTCAGTTCCACTACTTGAAATAAAGCGATTGCATGAACCATTCTGGCAAGCTGTTGTGAAAAGAACCTGTTATTTCATCAAGCTTTACCATGCAACTCTAGCTACTCTGAAGCTACTATATGTGTAATCAGAGATGCTGGAGAAATCCCAGCCTAGCTAAGGAGCTTTAAACTAGAAGAGGTACAGTGAGACTGGCACTGCTTTCTTTATCAGGTTCTTTAATTGAGAAAGGTTACTGGACAGGAATCATGCTCATCTGTCAGGAATTACATAAAAGTTGATGTCCCTTATTGCTACAATCAGAATGATACTCTTTTTCCTGGTTCACAATGCCAAGACCAGATGACAGCTAGTTAAGCATCTCCCTGCTTGTGACTGGCTTACTCCTGTGCTTGGCAAGAGGCAGCAGATAGAAGGTAACAAGAAGCATCCTGGGCATACAGTCCAGTGTCTTGTACATGCATGAAAGCAACAGGAGAAACACCAGAGCAGGAGTGAGAGAACGGTATGCATTGATAGCTGAGGACATGATTAACACCAACCAACTTGGTAAGCACTGAGGAATGTGATGCTTGCATGGATATCTTGCATGGGATATTTTTATATATTTTATCACCACAAACTTGCTGAGGGTGCGCTCGATCCCACTTTCCATGTCACCAACAAAGAAGTTAAACAGCATTGGTCGCAGTACAGATCCCTGAGGAATAATGTAGTAGGATTTTTCTGCTCAAGGGATCGGGAAGTCATTTTCAAAAACCCAAAGTAAGCACAGGGACAAAAGTAAGATAATGAAACAGTGAAGGCCCTGGCCACACCCACTGTCGAAGACAGCACCCACACACGAGTCCCTTTGTGTCAGTGGCTGCAGCACTGAATGAAAAGTACAGTCTGGTGGGTGGAGTAATACATGCATGTTTTGGGCTGTGTTTCACAACTCACATGCTGCTCATAGACTGTGGCTGGTGTGAGCAGTAAAAGTCAACCTAATCCATGACCAGGAAAGATGCACTCAAGCAGAGCACCTGGTAGACAACCGAAAGTGTAAGGTCACAGGCTGGAGGTGGAGAATGAACACCTTTACTCTGTGCAATACCTGTCACTTCATCCAAATGGAGGCATTGCACAAGCTCTCCTCCACTCTGACGTTCTTCAGCAAGAAGCTAAGCTTGGTATTTTTCCAGCAAACACTGCAGAGGTTTTGCAAATTGCCTTACTCTTGGGTGTAAGGGCTATGCGGAGGTTGCCCGGGCCACTCTCACTGCTGAGTTGTACTGTAGTCACCAATGTTTCCCATCCAGGGAGTCAGTGAAGCCTGTCCTGTCCTTGGTGTGTCTATGGAGAGATTATCATACTCCTGAGGCCTTGCGAACCTGGCGGAGCCCCAGTCCTCTTGTTGCCCCAGGAGCAGTTCTAAGAGGCATTCCAAAGGGCCCCTGGGTGTTAGGAAATGACCCTTTATAAAGAAAACCTTTTGACTTTTTTTACTGCAGCTATCATGAGCCTCAGCCAAAAACTCCATAGCCAAAATTCTTCACCACACTACTCCAGGGTGCTTTTGAAACATAATCCTTTGCAAGCATAGAAGTCATGACCACATGGCCGGGAAGACGAAGTTATCGAAGATAGGACCAGCACACACACTGCTTAACTGGAGGACAGGTGATATTGTCCAGCATGGTGTCAATGTAGCAGGGCTCTGAAACAATGTGCTCATTTTAACACTGGTGATATGGAGCCTCTGCCATTCACACCACCAGCCTGATCAGACATAACAGTGGCTCTGCTTGGTAATGTATTTTCCTCCACATCATTCAAATCTGCATTGAAACTATCCCGAGGGTGAAAAAGCATTGTTTGCTTTTTTTTCTTGGCAACTTGTATCTTGGTAATACCATAGAGAGGGTTACTGGGAATGTTTCAGGGGGCAGATACATCTCACAGTGTGCGAGACCCATTGGGAGGAGGAAGGAGGTAGAGAGTAACCAGATGACTGGTGAGAAGATTTGCAACTCATGCTACTGGACTGAAGTTAAACTCTAATTTTTAAGAGCCTGACAAAGGACTAGAAATCATATGTAATATTAACTGCGTATATCTACCAGTTTCAGTTCATAGGATCCTTCAGTTAATAGTGACTTCTGGGTGCAAAAGCTAATAGAGAAACAGCAGAAGAATAGACATACAGCCCAGCCAATGTGTTCCTTCTGTAGCATAAGCTCTTAATTCAGATTAATTCCCTCCCAGTGGCAATTACCCCAATGGTATATTCTGTCACTTCAGTTTGCACATTATAAAGCTGTTCCTTTTCTTTTAACAAATAAAAATATAAAAATGAGTCTTGCCTAGTACAAGATCTAATCTGTACAGAGGAGTATGAAAAGCCTTGTGTGGACTGTAATGGAAGCTGGAACTGCAAATTCCCTCTGCTTCCTCAGCCCAGACCATGATATATGGTCTTCAGATATATAAGGCGTTCATAGCAATGTAGTATAATTATTATTAATACCCCCCCCA